>APFE030718040.1:9738-60767 GCA_000404065.3 Pinus taeda
TTCCAGTGCCCAATCAAGAAGCTAGACTCACAGGGTGAGAGGAGGTCTGTTATCTTCTGGTCTTCGGTCTTCCACCAAGTCCAAAATTCTCCCTATTCATACTGTGAATTTATTGACCAATTTGTTTATCTAGTCACATGCCTCTTAAAGAGGACTCCTCCTATCAGATTGTCTAAATATATGTAGAAAATCTTACAGTTGTCCAGGAATTACAAAATAGGTGATTGGTATTTATACCAAAATCACACAGTTATAAGAATCTATGGCTGTGAGCTCTGTCCCTACAGGCTCCCAAGGTATGTGCCTATGAGGTTGTTTGCCCTGGAATACTATAGACAACTCATAAACTCTGATTTGACACACTTCAACAGTGCCAAGATGAAAGCTAATCTCAAATTCAGAGACCACTTAGGCCCATTCATCATGAACAAGAAAGATGGTTGGCAAGAGGTTGATCAAATATTGGGGCAGTAGCTCAAACTTAAAAGAAGCTTCTGGTGGGTCCCTTATGACCCTGAAGGCTTTATCAGTGCTAGGAGAGTCAAGTATAGGCTGCTAGCCTATAAACATTGCCCATACCCACAAATAGAACACTTTGCCAACCAAAATGAATGGGTACCTGAATCAATAGTAGAAGAATTTACTCAGGAAGAGAAAATGGAGCAGGCTGTGAAAGATTTAGAGAAAACTCTTGACTTGGATTCTTGTCAACAGGTTCTGTTCAAGCAACCAGTCCAAGCAGGAGAAGGCAGATCCACTGTTCCAGCTGCACAGACTACCCAACAAGCCTCTACAACCACTACTACAGCAAAGGGAAAAGAAATAATGGATGAACAACAAGAGACAGAGGTAGGGCAGCCCAACACCTCAAAGGATCAAACTCAAGGGCAAGCCCCTTTACAGCAAACTGGACCACCCCAAATCCAAGTTTTGCAAACACCTCTCAATGAAGAGAGAGGAAAAAAGCGATATAGAGAGGAGGTCACACCTCTAACTGGGTCAACACAGCAACCAGAAGCCAAGAGGCCAAGGATTGACCCTGAATCAGAGGAAGAAGAAATCAGTGAGGAAAGGGCAGAAAGCCACAGTAGAGAAAGGCAATCCAGCCAGCAGACTACTACTAGCTCATTTCAGCTAAAACAGGCCATGCAGCAAGGCATCGAGGTATCCTCCTCAAGGCAGCAGGACAAGAAACTAGATGGGATCAAAGAAGGTTTCATGGAGATCAAGGCATAGAATGAATTGTTGAGAGTGCAACTCTATGATCAATTCTTGAAGGCAACTCCCTCCAAAAAACAAAGATTGATGGCTACCTACGATATCAAAGAGGAAAAAATGATTTTTACTCATTTAAAGCCTAAAGTTCCACATCCCAAAACCTTTGCAGATTACTTAAGGACAAACTTGGAGGTATTTTCTAAAGACATACACCCCATGGATCAGATAGAGCTGCACCAACAGACTATGGAAATGGTGTATGCCACACTTGCAGACAAGGCCATGCTGGCCCATCAATTAAAAGAAGCACTAAAGAACACAAATACACAGCTTGATTTGGAAAGGTTGTCTTCCTCTGCTAAGGACAACAGAATAAAGTCTTTGGAAGACATAATCATTGATCTGGGACATCATCCAAAAGATCCAAAGGGTGTTAGGGCCCTTATGAAGAAAAAAGAGGATGATATTGTTGCACTGAGAAAGCAGGCAGAATTGCCTCAAACCATTCACCCTCAAACAACAGAACTTGCACAAGAAAAGCAAGTGGATGATGCCATGGACCTGCTTCTGATGATGAATCAAAGAATATTGCAAATGGAAGCAGAATTAGAGAAGGAATTGCAGGACAAGCAAGGGGAGTCAACCTCCCAGCCCCCTCATACATCTACAACTCTTGGACCTGCCCGTCCTACACAAGCAGCAGCAACCCCTCCTGCCATTCCAGCACCAACCATAGCTACATCAGCAACAGGAGCAACAACAGAAGCAACAGCAGCAGTAGAATCCAACATGAGTATGGAGGACTTGATGAAAGCTGTGAAAGAGCTTGAGACTCAAGTAACAGAAATAAATGAAGCCAAGGATAGACTAGCCAAGCTAGAGGCCAGCTATGATAAGTCCAAGATGACAGTGGCAGAAAAGTAAAGAGAAATAAGGCCTTGGAGGCCAAAGTAAAAACTTTGGAAAAGGAATGGCTCCTAGGCAAGACCTTAACAGAAATAAAGAAGATAATTTGGGTCAAAATTGACCAATCAATCCAGGACCAATGGAGGTCAATCCAAGCAATATATGAGCAGGTTGAACTAATAGGCATGGCTCATGTTGAAATACAAAGAGCTAGAACAGCACTAGGAATCATGCCTGAGCAAGCCAATAAAATGATGCATTTCCTTAATAACTGCACTAGGGAGGAATTGGCAACTCTAGAGATAAACAACAGAACAGACACCATCCTGACAGCTAAGAAAGTGCTGACCTTGAGGAACTTCACTCAAACTCTGGAAGGAAAATGTCAGGAAATGAAGGCAGAAATTGATGAATTGAGGGCAAAAATGACAGTGTTACAGGATAAAGGACTGCCAAGCCTAGTGACTGGCACAGGACCGCTGCTATCATATAATCAGTATATGACAAGGATCAACAATTATGTTGAAAATCAAATAATAGCATCCAGGAGCTCCACAGAAGAAGCAGGGCCTCCCTCTGCGCAGTCTCTGTATGACAAATTAGAAAATCTATTTTTTATTGAGTATGAGATAAATCATCTGTTTGAGGTGCCTCCAAAATTCTACAGATATACAGAAGTAGATGAAACACTGGTGAAAATAAGGAGGCATCAACTACCTCCAGCTGATTAGTGGCTGGCAATACTGGAAATTCTGCCCAGGTGATACCACTAAATCATTCATTTTTGTGAAAAATCAGATCTCAGTCACAGAACAAGTCAGCAGGCAAATCAACACGCAAGTATCGCAGGAAGCATCCGTACGGTGACTCACCAAAGCACCCAGACAACAGACTAAATTAACACAGAATTAAAGGCACACCTATAGCCAACTTTCCTGAGCCATAAAGTCAAAAGTTGTCTGACAGAAAGATAGCTGCCATATCAGCATTAAATGCTGTAGTTATTTCCTTCATTTACTTGTTGTAAGAGAGTTGGTGGTGCAATCTATTGCACAATAACTCACTATTGAGATATTTTGTATCCCATTTTTGTATATATATCCCCTCAAAGAACATATTGAGGGTCGGTTGTAGTGAAAACCCTTTCTAAAGAGCTCTATTTTATACTTGAGACTTTTTGATAATACAAATTGCTGGTGGAGTTCCTGGTTCCTATGTTGTTTGAAGATGGAAATGAATAGCTATGTTGTGCTACAGAATTCCTGTGTCATTTGCTGGAACAAAAAGTTATTCTGAACTGTGTATGTGTTTTTCTGTGTATTCCATAATTCATATGTTTTCATGATCATAGTAAATAGAGAAAAAGAATAGCCTAGGATTTGTTTGAACACCCTATGCTCAATCTCTATTTCTAAATATGTTTTCTTCTGGATTAGCCATGGATATGAATTCTCAATTGCTCATGTCTAAACTAATTCTATCATTGTGAATATTGTTTAAGAATTCTTAACTGCTCTTAAGCAATACTTTCATTTCTCCTTTGTTAGCATAGTGAAAGATTCTTAATTGCCTTTCACTCACTAAATCCATAACTTCATTTCATAAATCTAAGAAATTGTTCCACATATGCCTATCTGGCTCTGTAGCAACACTCTGACTTCATAAACATTCTTCAGCAGCACACTACCTCAACTCCATTGCCCAATGGACCAAACTGTTCTATGATCTATATCTCAGCTCTGTTTGAATTCACCAACCCACCAAACTCAAACAAAATAGCACACCATAACTAGCCTAAAATCATCCACCAACAAAGCTAAATTATAAAGAGAGAGCCCTCTCTGATTACAGGTAGGCTAGGACCTGGAGCTAAAATATTGGTCAGTGGTTACCTCAGCCATATTCCCTTTAGGAAGCAGGGAACAACCTGAGTGTTAACACATGGAGTTCAAGGCTGATTTCCATAATGTATCAATTAGGGCATAGAAGGACCCTAAGCATATCTGACACAAATTTCCATACTTAGTTTCAGAGATAGACATGCAAGAAAATGTAGGGAGTTGGCCCATGGAGTGGTGCCAACCAACGGACATTGGTGAAGGTACCAGTAAGGGTGGAGAAAGATCTGATGCATAGACAATAGTTGTGCAAAAGCAAAAATAAGTAATACAAAAAGCAGCACAAGAATTGGTTGAGCAGAAAAAGAAATAAGTCGCTGCTAAAAAAGAGCGCGTTGTGAAAGAGTGTGCTGAGATAGAGCGCATCGACACAGAGGAAGTCGAAGCTTTGAATTCCCATCATACTGAAGAGCAAGAAATATTGGAAGAGGTTGGAGTTGGAGGAGAGGAGCAAAGCACTCCCTTCATATTGAAGAAGTGCAGTAAGGAGACAATTGTCAACCCATGGAAGAAGAACAAATAAGGTAAACAAGCGCAAATAGATTTGCTAATCCTCACAAAAGGGGTTTTAGATGAAATTGGTGACAAAGTCAGAGACACCACAAAAGAGTTGTGGAAACGATTTGAAAAATAGTACATGTAGATGCTAGGGAGCATCCAGAAAGATCTGTGCTAGCTACAGATCCAAACATGCCAAATTCAAGCGAGCGTTGGGCAAGTGAGCGGGGTGCAAGTGAGCCTGGCGCAAGGGAGCAAGAAAATTTTGGAAATGGAATGGATTCTAGATTTCAGAGTCATACCCTTACCAGAAATATCTGTTTGCATGGAACTAGAGGAAGAATGCACTCTCTTGAGCACAATTAAAGACATCAAGGTGAATTTAGCTGTGTTGTAGCTTTAGAGTCTCCATGTGCTACATCAGGTTGTCTCAGATGAGCTTAGGATTAGAGAGCAGTGCGCCATTGCAGTCATCAATGAATTCAAGGTAAACAACGAACATATGTTTGTGGAGAAGGCTCAGGATTTGAAAGAAAAGGAAGAACTGGATGCATGACGTCATAGCTTGGAGACCGTGATAACGCAGGGGTGCAACTTAATTCCAAAGTTAAGCATTCCGGAGGATGTTGTAGCTATAGAAAAAATTAGGAAATTGGCTACTGGATTTTTCACATCCAAGGATGAGATCGGCATAGTCACTTTTGATTTCTAGATGAAGATCTCATAGCTATAACTAAAATTACGGCCAACCACTCTGTGAGAGGTTCAGGAGCAGCATGGAGCAACTATTAGGGAAAGCATGGGCACTTTGGATACAAGAATCATAGACTACATGATGATATTCAATCAAGCCATGGAGTTATGGATGACCTTGCAGGAGGACCCAAACCTGCAACAAATTAACACACATATCTTGGAGACTTAGTGAAGGTTTCATGAAGTTAGGGCGACTATGTGCACTTTGGTGCCAATCCAATGATTCGTGCAATTGTAGGAAGGTAAACAACTGCAGTCACAAATTGAAGAGATGCAAAGAAAAGAGTGATCCGAATTTAAATGGAAATGAAAAAAATTATAGATATAACCATAAATATAGATATTTAGCAGAAATTACATTATCTTTCATTAATATCAAATAATGAAATATGATTACAAACAGAATGGAAATGAGACTAGATCGAGCGATGGTAGCTTATCTCTGAGATGAGATGTGCTGGCTACATACTTCTAAACTCAGTTACAATGAGGCTCAAGGGACTTCTTATAATTGAAAAATAAGAGAAAGCCCTAAACAACTAAAACCCTAACCTGTGGAGATGTAACACCAAGAGTTTATGGGCCCCATTGGGGTTAGATGGGCAGCCAACTTCCTAGGGTCATAACTTGGTCATATTATCTTTGTTCGACACGCATGATACCTCGTTGGAAATATCCCTCTAAATACTACAACTAAAAACGTTATTTGACTAAAATTTCTTGGAGCAATATTGCGAAAACAAACGTCATTTAGGGCCTCAAAATGGATATAGAAGTTCAAGGCCCGAAAAACTACCAAAAATGGTAAAATATGCTACAAGTAAGGAAATTAAAAAATTGAAGGAAACATGGTGGAGGTCCACATGGAATAGGGGGTGGCCACCAATATCCACTTGGATCATTCCTCCCCCCTTAGGAATTAATGGTCTAAATCGCATTGACTTCCTCCATGAGATGAGGAAACTTCTGCTAAACTTGGTCCCTAGTGAGCCATTTTCCTTGGTGTACGAGTTGGTTGGCTTTGACAACTTGGTACATTTGGATCTTCTGCTAGTGAGTGTTCTTGATATGTGTGTCCATGATTCAATTAGTTGTAGCTTGTTCCATCTAATCTGGATTTAACTTTGTTGGTGTGATTTGTTCTACAATGTCGGATGTGTCAGGTAATAGTGGAAGGTATGGCAAAAGGCAATCCACATCGAACATTGGGTGAAAGCCAAGGGATGGAGAAATGCTGAGCTCAAAAGCATCATCTCCCACAACCTTGGTGATGGTGTATGGCCCATATTGAAGCGGATGAATCTTGTGCTAGGGCCCAACGAGGCACTCTTTTGCAAATGTAGCCAAACTTTATCGCCCACCTGAAACTTGTGTGGCACCTAATGCTAATCATGCCGCTGCTTGTACTTATCATTGGCTTTATCCAATATGTCATGGACCTATTGTCAGATGTGTTGAATTTTATCAATGAAGCTATTTGCCTTATCAACTTCAGACTAGATATGATCTGAATCTGCTGGAGTCACTGCAAATGGTATGGCCACATCAATGGGACATAGTGGCTAGAATCACAAGCCCACCATAAAAGAGGTGTGGCTAGTCGAATTGTGGAGAGCTTGATTATAGCTATGCTAGAAATAGGGGAGGCTCTCATCCCATGTGCGTCGATGCTTTGAGTTGTACATGTGAACAATGTGTACGATCATCCCATTGATGACCTCTGTCTGGCCATTAGTTTGGGGATGGAAAGTTGTGGACTTTGTGAGCTTGGAGTCCAGCATCGACTAGAGACTAGACCAAAATATATTGAGGAATATGTTGTCCTAATCTGAGATGATAGACTGTGGGATCCCAAAGCATACCACACTCATTCAAAGAAGAGTTTAGGAGTGGCTTTTGTTGTTATACTCTTCTTGCAGGCCCCAATAATGAGAATTTTTGAGAATCTATCAGCGACCACAAAAACACAGTCATTTCCATGCTTAGTAGAAGGAAGGCCTAACATGTAATCCATGGAGATGGATTCCAAAGGCTGACTATGGGCAGGAAACGGAGTATAGAGACCTTGCTTCTTCATTGTCAGTTTGGCAATGGCGCAGTAGTGTAGGATCTGATGTACTTCTCGACATCTTGTCAAATATTTGGCCATTAGAAATACTTTTGCAGTACTGCCACTGTTTTCTCGACCTCAAAATGCCTATCCTCCTGACTGTAGTGTGCTTCCCAAAACATCTTTGCGCGCTCGCTTGAAGGAACACAAAGGTGTCCCAAGTGGCATAACAGAGCATCCTGGAGGTGAAAATCTAGAACTTGTTGACCCTCCAAGAGTGTATGGTATGTGTGGCCAAATTCTGGGTTTCTTTTATAGAGAAGTGGCTAATCAAAAGTATCCTTCCCACAAGAGTTGAGTACGATGGTTAAAGCCATGATCGGTGGTTGGTTGAGGTAGTATGCAACATTATTTGTGATTATCTTCTTATACTTGATATTCAAATGGAACTGTTGCAAATATGTGGACCACTTTTGATGGGAGTCATTCTACAACTTCCCTTGCACCTGTATGAACTACATGAGTCAATGGTCTATATGGATGACTGTTTCCTTCCCCAAAATGTAATTATCCCATTGTCAGTAGGCTTGCACAATGGAATACATCTCTTTCTCATAAGTCAGATACTTCTGGACTATGTCTGAAAGTGTCTCATTTTGATATGCCACTGGATGCCCCTTCTGAGTAAGGACTACCCCAATAGCATAGTCAGAGGCATTTGTCTTGATATTAAACAGTTGTTGCAAGTTTGGTAATGTGAGCATTGGTGCTGAGAAGAGATGATGTTTCAGCATTGTGAATACCTTCTGTTGAGATTCAGTCCAAAAGAATTTTTTCTTTTGCTCCTCCTTTGGTGATTTGGTTCAAGGGCCAAGTGATATGAGAGAACCCCAACACGAACCTATGATAGAAATTGGTAAGACCCAGAAAGTTGTGAAGCTCCATCAGAGTGGTTGGGGTTGGCCAATCTTGAATGACTTGTATCTTTGCTAGATCCACATGCAACCACCATTCATCAATAATGTATCCCAGATACTAAACATGGGTCATGTCAAAAGTGTATTTCTCTAAATTGGCACACAGCTTATGTTGCTGCAGTGTTTGGAGAATCTGTTGAATGTGGTGGAAGTGCTTTTCCCAAATCTAGGTGAATATTAGGATGTCATCCAAGTATACCACTACAAATGAGTTGGTGAATGGCCATAATATGTCATCCATAATACTGATGAAGGTTGCAGGAGCATTCGTCAATCCAAAAGGCATAACAAACCACTCGAAAAGGCCCTCCTTCGCTTTAAAGGCAATCTTCCACACATTAGAGGGTTCAATTGGTACCTGGTGATATCCAGACTTCAAGTCGATGTTGCTAAAATATTTTCCCCCCTTGAGTTGGTCCACAAGGTCATCAATCTACGGGATTAGGTACCTATTCCAGACAATGATCTTGTTCAACACCCGAGAGTTAATACATAGGCTCCAAGTCCCATTCTTCTTCTATACCAACATGATCGAGCTCCCATAGGGCGATGAAATCAGCTGAATGTGACCTTTCTGCAACAGCTCCTAAATTTCCCTCTTGATTTCATCGTTCTCTAGAAGGAGTGCTGATATTTTGGTACATTTGGTAACAATGTGCCTGGGGTCATATCGATGGAGTGCTTGACCTGACAGTGTAGAGGCACCCCTGCGAGGGAGGTGAATATGTCCTCATACTCCTCCATGACCTTGTCCATCTATTGTTCTTGTGCAAAGGGGCCCTATTTGGAGGTCATGGCCATCGTCCTCTTCTTTCCTTGAGGGCGTATCATCAAGAAATTTTTTTTTCCCATTTTTTGAAATGAGCTTACTGCATTCTTTTGTAGTAACCAGAGAGATGGCCGTAGGTGGTGCTACCTCTAGTATCCTGTACAACTTATTTCCCAATGTAACAATAATAGCACAAGGCCTTGACTCATACACAACATGTCACTTTCACAAGTATGGTTGGCCTAACAATACATCACAAACATCAAGGGGACCAACATCACATAATACCTCATCTGTTAAGGGCTTGATGTTGCATGGAAGGCAACATTGTTGGCGAACATGTAGATCTCATCCTTGGGGAAGCCACCCAATGGTGTATGGCTATGGGTGTGTTGTGGTCGGTAATCCAAGTGGCTTCATGACCTCTATTTCAATGAGGTTCTTTTGGCTACCACTATTGGCAATTAATTGTAGCGGGGAACCCTTTACCCACATCTACGAGTGGAAGAGATGCTCCTCTTCCTCTCGATCTTCAGGTTCCTCCTTCTAGATATTTGTGGTGGCGATGGTGGTGTTGGGCTCTGCATCAATATTCTACTTGCCTTTGTCATTCTTGTTGTCAGGTTCTAACTCAAAATCATAACATGCATCTGATTCTAAAGCCTTCTATTCGGCCACTAGTGTCTGCTTGGCCCGACACTCACTTATGTTGTGGGTGGAGCTCTTACAGAACTCAAACCACTTTCTTGTGTCATTTTTCGTCTTCATAGTGTTTTTCTTTGCTTGTGGCCTTGGCAGGTTGTCCTAGGTCATATCACCTTGGCTTTTTCCTTTGTTCTATGGTTTGGGGGAACCTTTCCAATGCTTCAAATTCGCAAATCCAAAGTCTTGCTTCTTCTATTTAAACTTCTTCTCAATCTTGATGACATATCAGTACATTGTACTGAGTGAGGAGATTTCCAAGAATTCCATCCCATCCTGGATGTATCTATGTAGGTAGCTGCGGTACTTGAGTACCAAATGTTTCTTAGAATCCTTGATACCCAACTTCCTGTGAAGGGTATGAAAAACATTGGCAAGCTTCAACACATCCTGGTCCCTTCCCTACCGTAGCATGGTCCACTTTATGTATTTGTCCTCGTAGCACCCGGTAGGATAGTACTCCTCCTTTATGGCATCCCAAAATGAATTCCAAGTGGGAGCAGCTGAAAACAGTGAGGTCGTAATTTCATCCTTCTCCTCACAATAGGTTTCCCACCAGTCCTTTATGTGGGGGGCGGCTTTGATAAGAGAAAAAGTAATATTTTCATGGCTGGAAAATTCATAAACATAAAAATACCCTTCTAGTAGATTCAATTGTTTATCTACTGCATCTGCATCTATTTGGCCCTCATGTATGGGAATGTCAAAATTTACTTCTACCTTAAAAGGTGTTGAGCCTCCAGAGTGGTTGTTGGATGTGGATGCACTACCGATGGGCAACAATTTAACGATATAGGCAAAGTTAGCCATCATCACGTTCCTTTGTTTCTCAAGGACCTCATCCAACAATACTTTGATAGGATCTCCTCCTCTCTCATCTTTATTTTCTTCCCCTATGGGAGGTCGTTGGGGTTTCCAAGGCTGGTCTTGTAAAGGTTCAACTAGTTTGAGCCATAACTCCTTATATCCCAACCTCGTTGGGGACATGCAAAGAAAAATAGAGAAAGAGTAGACCACTCTGATACCACTAATCTGAATTTAAACAAGAACACAACAATTTACATATCTAACCATAAATATAGAGATGCAATAGAAATAACACTATCTTTCATTAATATCAAATAATGAAATATGCTTAAAAACATAATGGAAATGTGACTAGCTCGGGTGTTGGTAGCTTATCTCTAAGAAGAGATGTGGTGGATACATGCCTCTGAACTCAGTTATAATGAGGCTCAAGGGCCTTTTTATTATTGAACAATAAGAGAAAATGCTCAACAACCAAAACCCTAACCCAAGGAGATGTAACACCAAGTTTTTATGGGCCTTGTTGGGGTTAGTTGGGTAGCCAACATTCTGGGGTCATATCTTGGTAACATTATCTCCGTTTGACTCACATGATACCTCATTAGAAAGATCTCCCCAAGGACTACAACTGAAAATGTGATTTCATAGAAATTGCTAACAAGAATATTGCCAAAAAAATGTTGTTTAGGGCCTCAAAATGACTCTAAAAGTTCATGACCTAAAAAACTGCCAAAAATGGTAAACTATACCACAATTAAGGAAACTGAAAAACTAAAAGAAATAATGGTGGTTGTCCATGTGGATTAGGTGGGTGGCCACCAATATCCACTTGGATCAAAGAGACCCTTATCAAGGCTAGAATACAACCATGGACAAAGGAAGAGTACACAAAGAACGATGCGCCTAGCTGTGGAAGTTTCAACAACGAAAATGCTGGTTGAGGAAGTGCAATAGGTTGTGGTGTAGGTTTTTGCTGACATAAAAACATTGCAAGTCAAGTTCAGTGACCTCCGCAACAAGATCAAGGGACCAGCAGAGTGACTCGAGGGTGAGTCACTATATTTGTGTTGGAGGCCTATTGGGATAGGGTCCCTAGGGTCAATTTTGGGTTCGTTTAACCAATTTTTGAGAAGAATTTAGTAAACAATGTAAAGTCTCCGTGAAATGTGGAAGTAGAGCTCGCAACTAAGTAAGAGTCAAAGGGGCTTTAGCCCCTTGTTTGGATAACTGATAGGTTGGTTTTGAGACTCACCCATAGGTTGTGGGCCAGGGTATTGTAAGAAAAAATGTTATATATATTTGAGTCATAGTGAGTCTAGAGATGATAAGGAAGATAGAAGATTATTGTTTTGGGCAAGTTATAAGACAGGAAAGCTCTGTTTCTTGTACTTAGGTGCAAGGGGAAGGCTCTTGTAGCTGAGTGCATGGAGAACTTGGCAAGTCCACAGCTGAGTGCGTGGGCCCCTGTAGTTGGGTGTGCAGGGTGGAAGAGTTTGTAGATTGAATGGTGAGTCTAATAAAGATTGATTTTGGAACAAATATCTTTCTTGTCTGCCTTATTCTTGTTTCTGTTCAAGTTAGGCATTATGGCTTAATAATCTATTTCCTGTGAAATAAAGTGTAATTACTGCACGAATATGTTAAATCTACAATTTTTGTGCATGAACTAAGTAATAATCTATTTTCACAAAGTTAATGGTTAAATTTGTTATGATAACTATGTGAATGGGTAGATCTGCTTGAAGGTAGATCTAGGGTTATTGTTCACTATGCAAAAGTGGTGAATCTTCTTCTTTTAGATATTTAGAGTCTAATCGTAGACCTTCGTGAAGATTTAAGAGCCATTTTCTTATAGTTACAGTAGGGGAACATAGAAATACATAGATATGTGTAGAGGTGGATCTGAGCTAAAAGGGCTTAATACTACTTATCACACGGTCTCTAGGTGCAGAAACCTAGTTCTAGCATCCCCCAATACTACTTCGGGTGAAACTCCATCTTGCACTATGCAGGTTGTTGCCGAAATGGCCAACGGTTAGGGTTTTGTTGGTTGGTGTGATTAAATCTGAACCTGGGTCAATCCCCTTTAAGCCAACAAGGCATGACTCCTAGCCCTAAAAATTGGCTTAAATTATGCAATCACTAGCACAACACTGGCTCAAAAATTCTGTAGTCATTACGAAGTCAGCCTGTTCAAGTAATTGAAGGATTTCAACCACATGGGGGCTTTTCATGGTAGTGACTAGGGATTTAGTTTAGTGAAAATCTAAGTTAACTTAGAGGTTGGTCACCTTAGGTGTTTCATTAGCTCTTGGGGGTCCTGTAGCACTTGAGGGAGGTTTGTAAAGTTTTGGTTTGTCAGTTTCACTTCCTTAACTACAGTTAGGGAGTTGAATCATACCATAGTAACCCTTTGTCAAATATTTACCCCGATGGACCGATAAGCTTGGGTAAGTGTGGGAGGAGGGTGTTGCAACAAAGAGATAGATAAAAAATCCAGTTGGTTCTCGCCTTGTAGAAATTAGGGGCATCACTACTAAAGTCAAATTGAATTTGATTCCATTGGTATCGTATGATTTATTCATAGGTATATATTACCTAGAATCACATTGGGAAAAGGTGGATTGTTATTAAAAGTAGTGGAGTGCGTTAGCTATGAAGGAAACCCAATAATGTTATAGGGTATTAATCATATGATAACATCCAAAATTATCTTAGTGATGCAAGTAAATAGTTTTAGTGGAAAAGGTTGTGCCCTCTATGCTATCCAAAGCACAAAGGAGAAGGGAATATGGAATGTTGCAACTATACGTTGATGACAGGAAAGTAAATAAGATGATTATGAAAATTAAGTACCCACTACCAAGTATTGATGATCTATTTGATCAACTGAAAAGGGTTCTTGTATTTTCTAAAGCTAATTTATAGATTGGTTAACATCAAGTGAAAATCAAAGAGGAATACATTCACAAAACTGCATTTAGGACAAGGTATGGTCACTATGAGTTCACAATAGTGTAATTATGGATTTTAAATGTTCCAGAAACCTGTATGTGCCTGATGAATAATGTAATCAAACCATACTTGGATAGATTTGTGTCAACTTCTGTGGATGACAACATGTTGTATTAAAAAAATGAAAAGGGGCATGATGACCACCTAAGAGATTTTCTAGAGTTGTTGAGAGAGCATAAACTGTATGCCAAACTCAATAAATGTGAGTTCTTTGAAACTCAAGTTCACTATTTTGGGAATGTAATCTAAAAATGAGTGGCTATGGATCCACAAAACATCAAAGTGAGAATGGAGTGTTTTGTGCCCCAAAATGTCATATAGGTCAGATAATTTATGTGGTTGGTTGGTTATTATCAAATATTCATTCGAAACTGCTCAAATATTGGGTATTCCATCATTCCCTTACAAGAAAAGGAGTAAATGTTTAATGGACACTTGAATTTGTAGCTATTTTTTAATAGCTGAGAAATTTACTCATTTGTGCACCTATCTCAAGAATAACTAACTCGGAAAATAATTTTTTAGTTTTCACTGATGCTTTTATGGAGGGACCTTGTGGAGTCTTGATGTAAGAAGTACATGTAATCTATTATGAATCCAAGAAGCTAAATGAGCATGAAAGGAATTATGCCACTCGTGACTTGGAGTTGTCATCCATTCTACAACTAAAAATGTGGAGACATTACCTGCTAGAAATAAGGTATTGGTTGATGACTTATCACAATAGGTCAAAATACTTGTTTGATCAACCTAAGTTGAATTCTAAACAAGCGAGGTGGCTAGATTTGATGAGTCAATTTGATTTTGAAATTAAGCACTTCAAATAAAAAGAGAATAAGGTGTTAGATGCACTTAGTAGAAGTTTGTATGAGGTTCACCTAACAACCATAAGAAATTTCCCATTTGATATCAAGGAGAAGACTAAAGAAGGTGTTTTCACTATGACAAACACCCTCCAAAATTTTACCTACACTTGAATTTTGGAGCCTACTAAAGATCCTTCGATCAATCATTCCATGGTCACTTCTTGATTGGTTCAAGTCACTTTCTCACGCATGCTTAATTCTCAACAAGTTCATAAGCTCATTCTTTTACGCAAGCTTTCACAAGCATAGCACATTCCATCAAGCGAGTGCTTATGCAATGTTCAACCCATGTCAACAATCATTGTCCACTATAATTGAAAGTCCCTCACTTTTGTCCTTGTTTGTAGATCTATTTTGGTGAGTTTTTAAAACTATCACTTTTTCTCAACTTCTCTTCCATGAGTTTCTTTCTTTCACTTTAATTAATGTCATTTTCATGTTATATTCACTCTGGCATGTGTTGCTTTCATTGTTTTTCACATAGCGTAAGTGTCGTTCACACTTTTTCTTCATATAGTAAATGTCGTCTTTTAGCATGTGGAGTGTGGCACAATGAACAAAAGCTAATTTTGGTGCTTTCAAGGGGTAACATTTCTATAAATGATTTGATCTTACCATGTAAACACGTATAACACTCATTTCCAAAGTTTCAAGCATTAGCGGACAAGTGTCGTCACAGTCATCACAAAGTGTATCTTTGGTGTCACACTTGGTGTAGGTCATCGCAAAGTTGTTACTTTAATGGAAGGATGCTTTTCATGTTTTTTGAGTGTTTCATGTTGTGTCGTCAAGTGATCTAAGTGTGTTCTCATGTTCAAAGTCATTCTTTTTCTTATCTTCCTCTCATTGATCCAACACTTTGTCAAATAATAAAAACTCTCTAACTGGACCACTTAGCCTCCATTAGTAAGCTTGAATGGTGAATTTTATGGTCTCAACCCTCAAGTAACAACCTTGTCACTTGGCACCACACAATGTCAAATTTAGGCCTCATAGCACTATGCAATGTCTAGTCTCAAGCCCAACCCATGAACTACAAAAATATGTAATATTTCCCTCTAGCCAATTCTGAACTACACATTATGTAGTCTCAGCCTGAAGGCTGGCCCTTGACCTCCTGAACTGTGAAATTTCATAGTCACCTAGCCTCCTTTTCATTTTAGCACTATATTGTGGGAAAACCCAATGCTCAAGCCCTCAACCTGGCTCATTGAATCCCTCAACTGTGGAGTCAGTCAATCCAATACTGCAAAATTGTGCACTATGCAGTCTCAAGGCTTAGGCCTCTAACTTGAGCCCTTAACTCCATCAACAGCACAGTCCCTCTACCCAAGCCTCCAAAATTGAGTATTGCATAGTCTCAAGGCTCAACCCTCCATCATGAGTCCTTGAGTCCCTCAACTATGCAATCCTTTGATCCTGGCCATTTAAAATGCACATTATGTAGTCTCAAGCCCTAGTCTCAGACCTTTGCCTCCATAAATACACAATCCTTGAGTCAATCAACTAGCCAATAACTAGTTCTAACCCTAATAAGTGATTTCATGAAGCATCTTAGGCTATTGTTTAATCATATTTATGTATTCCTGTCATGGGTGGATTGTAGTCATAGCTATTATATTATGTCATGATAGGGAGATGATGAAGGAGGTGGAGAAGGAGACCATGTTAAACGAAAAATAAGGAGTTCATGAGATAAGATGATCATTAGGAAAGAAGATGAAGGAACACTATATTGTAATATAAGATGGAAGATCAAGACCATATTGAAGACTCCTTATCTTCAAGTGATAAGGAGGAGGAAGAAGACTAGCATGAACCATCTATTCAAGAAGACACAAAGAAAGAAGTAGTAAAAAGTGACTTGACATTGCCATGTCATCAGTGTCATGATATTTTGTTTCATGAGCCATCATGTGCCACATCATTCATGGATTATGTAATTTTATATCGAAAAATGTAATGTAAAGTGGAAGTTCATGTGTCATCTATGTAATGTGAAGAGTTGTGTAAGAAGTCGAAAATTCATGAGAAATCAAACAATCATGAGGGTAGTCCAAGGGTCGTAAGGGAGGTGAAGGATAACCCAATTTGTTATATATACACCCTGATTATTCATCCAGAATAATTTTCACCTTGGCTTCTCCCATAAGGTATTATTGAGATAGAGTCAATATTTTTTGTGAGCAAGTCATGGCTCCGATTCTCCACTATTGGAGCTAGTGATGTTTGTTGTACTCATGTACCTTACGACTTTTACTTAATACTTGAAGCCTGATGGCCAACATGTTTCCATGCATGGATTGTGAATATTTGTAAGATTGTTATGAGAATGTTTATGATTCATGTTTTCTTTCACATGTACTAAAGTAGTTGAACTATTTTGGTTATTTTGGTGCTTATCTAATTGAAAATGTGTTGTAATGGTTGTAACAATCACCACATCTATGTGGACTATTATGCTTGATGTTAGGTGATTCTATTTTCACTTGTGTGTGCCTATGCTATAGTGATACTATTACCTCTCTCTAAGAGGCTTACCTTTCCTCCCTCTCTAGTAGAAGAACCTTGATACAGCCACAACAAAACATTCGCTAGGCATACTTACTTGATTTTCGCAAAGGAAAATACATGCTTCTCTCTCTTCCTGATAGCTAAAGCTAATGAAAATATATAAGAATATATGGAAACTAGGCCGATATTCTTGATGGGGCTCATATTCCAAATGGTGTGATGTATAATTTGTACTTGAGCTCACGGAGATCCCCTTGGTTGATGGATTTCCAACACCATCAAAAAATGGCACTAGAGGGAGGGCAAAATGACAAGTTGTGCTCGTCAAGTCTGTTTTGAATATCTTATCCTAAATGGCTCAACCTAAAATCATACTCCTGGGGTGTTTTTCCAACCTATCCTCTAGTAAAATTTCAATCCTTGATGATCCTCTTTATCACTTGTTCCAATTGAAGTTTGATGGTGAGGATGTAACATCCATAACCTAGCACATTTCTGATTTTCTTAAATTTTGTGAATATTAAGAAATTGATGATGAATATTTTCCATTTTTTACTTTCTTCCTCACCCTTGAAGGTTATGTTAATCGACGGCATCATACCTTATCATCTGCTTCCATCCATTATTTTCATCATTTCCTCCAGGATCTTTATGAACCCTTTGATAGCTATGATCACCAAGATGTTCTTAAATTAATTAACCAGTTAAGAATGAAGCCTAATGAATCAGTTAATGATTTTTATGATCTATTCCTTCACCTTTGTTATTAATTTCCTGAAGAATATATGGATTAGGATTTCTTGAAAAAACGTTTCAACATTTGGTTCATATCTATTTGCATGATAAACCTAAACCCTTTGATGTTTCTACTCTTGTAAATCATGAGACACCTCTAATTTCAGAGGAGGAATTTATTACTCCTTTCATCCCCTATCCTCCTTCTTTTCCAGTTCTGATGAGGGCACCTCCATATGATGATAATAAAGTTGGGGAATATGCACATAAAACTCCTAATCCATCTTCTCATCCTCCTTTTGCTTTTCATGATTCAAATTAAATAGAGGAAATCATGGAGTGGCTCGTGAAGCCTATGGTGAAAACCAATTTTTCCATTCCTCAATATGGTATTAACACTCATAACTCTAGTATTGAATCTACTTTGGATTTATGATATCCTCTATCATCTATGTGCCATGACCCTTTGTACCATGATCCACTTGATCAATCTACTCCACCAACTAGTTTTTCACATTCTCTTGATTTTTAAGTTGTTGGTCCAAATTGTGATCGGGTTCAATTTAGTCACATTATATAGGTAGAGGAGTGGGAAGGTGAATATTCTCTCATTATTTCTTCTCTTTTCAAAATCCTCCATGTGAAGATGGTGTTTCCTTATTATTTGCTGATATTCAATATGGTAATCTTAGTAGTCAATCAAATGTGATTAATTTGCATAATCAATCTCATGTCTTAGCCAACAATAATTATGATGAGGATGACACCATTTATATATATGATGATGGCTACCCAAGTGCACCAAACAATCTTTTAGTTCCTTAAGAATATTTTAATTTGGAATACTTTAGATTTAGAATTTGATCTGCTCAAAGGTGATATTCTTACTGAAATCTCCTCTTGATCTCACTATCCATTGTGCTCTATTATTTGTGATGCATCAACTTGTGATGGAGAGACTCCATGCTATTCAAGCTCTTCATCTGAAAAGTTAACTTCTCAATTCACACAAGATCTCCCTCGCAATCTCTTATTTTGCATAAAGATAATTCTTCAAATTAGCTTTCTCAGGAAATTTTCCTGATCCATTCATCTCTGGATTCATGATCAAAAGAATCTTTCAAATTGAGTAATCTCGTTGTTGAATTTGTAATATCTGATCAAATTAGTGAAAAATATGGTTTCCATCTAGTTAGCAAGGTCTTATTGAAATCAGTGGTAGTAGTTATCCTCAAACGTGCATGATCTAGTTCAATCTTCAAAAAGCGATTTGACAATTGTTGAATGTTTTAGGACTTGTCAGAGGGTCAAGGAACTTCAACTTTTGTTGATGCTTATTTTAGAATGTCATGATTCTAGTAAGGTACCTGAACTAAGTCAGATCTAGTTTCTCTCATGAAATCTTTCTCTTTGCATGGTTTCAGTAGATGTAAATTCCTTCTTGAAATATATTTGGTATTGAGGATGTAGTTTTTTAAGCTTTCAAGATCATATTTGTGATCAAATTCATGAATCTTCTTCAATTAATTCATATTCGTACAAATCTCTTGTATCAAACTTGGGTTTGGTATGTGTAACTACCATAGAATATGGAACTGTGGAGTTAATGATTTCAAAAACCATATTTGGCTAAAGCAATCATGTCTATCAAATTCAATTTAGAATAGCTAGCTCTTTTCTTTTCTTATGAATGTTATATGGTTAATGTGCTTCTTCATTGCATGTGAAATCCTCTTAAGTGCTAATGAAAGCATGAGTTGTTGGATGAATCAAATTTTTATGCACTCACTATGTCCTGACTGGTCTCATGTGTTTGTTGTGCTAGAATTCCTTTTAAATTCTTTTGACTATTACGAGGCTTTTACAATTTGTCACTAGTTATAGGAAAATGGTTTGTCACATGCGATACATTAGGAAGTTTGTTCTATTGTTTAAATAATTTTAAGAGAAGTTCAAATCGATTTATCTCTACTAACTACTAACTAGAAATCTAATTCCTTAATCATCCCATCTTATCATGATGACTATTTGTTTAATGACCATTTTCCCATAAACAAATACGATGACAATTTTCATACATTCTTTGATGCTTATGGTTTAACATATCACTATAGGTAATTGTCAAGCAGTTGAGGCACTTCAGTCTTCGCTGATGGTTATGTCAGTTCCTCGCCATTTTAACAAGCCCTCTGAATCTGATCAAAATCATTTCCCCTCATGAGATTCTAATCTTGATACTTTACCTTTAATTGAAAATTCACCTTTTCAAGGATTTCAATATTTTCAAGGGCACTGTTTCAAATTTTATGATCCAAACACTAAATGGTTGGAGCAATCGTACTTGGAAATATTTTTCACAAATAAAAAATTTCAATATTTCCTCTTGCTTTCCAAGAAGTGAATTTTCGATGAAGATACATTCGCAAAAAGTTTCTCAAGTTTGTGTAATTATGGTTTTCACCGAAAAGGTAAGAACCGAAGCTAGTTAGGGGTAATGGATATGACATATCCGTCTACTGACAGGAAAGATCTTCAATTTGTTGTGCAAATTATTCAAGATCTTATCTTTTCTATTGCACACATATTTATATCATTTTTAATCGATCGTCTTTTTGTGATTATATATTGGGAACAACTACGATGGCTTGATTTGAAATTTCATTATACTTGACCCAAACCTTCTAGCTTCTTAGGTTAGGAGTATGTTTAAATGCATGTTAGTTTCCTTTGCACATTCATCCTACACTCGTTTTCTATAGTTTCTCTTTTGTTTAATAATTGTTGTCTTACATCCTCTTTTCGGTTAGCCTCCTTTTATTTTTGTACTCCTAGTTTTGTTTTGTTGTTGTGTTTTGTGTTTTGATTAATGAGACCTTTCATGAAGAGTGTCCTATTTGGGATTGAAAGAAAATGTGGAAAAATAAAAAAGGAATTTGTGACACTGCATTACTTGGATAAATCTCTATCCTTCTTCCTTTTCTTGGTTAGACCTTTTGGTCGATGATTAACTAATGTAAAATACAATCCTTTCATAAGGAAATCCTAGTATGGAACCATGATCTCCATCTCTATTATGGAAACCTCATTCCTACACTCGGGTCTTTATGTTTCGGTGTTTTTCACGGTGATCCAATCAAGGAAAGAAGGATAAGGGGAAAATATAAGTGAGCAAACCAATATAAGAGGTCTTATATATGGTTATATGAAGAAGCAACCTCTTCTTTTCTCAATAAGTCAGGATGCCTCTTCCGCCCATGAAATAAATAAGTAATTATACATAGTCCTATATAAAATAAATAAATAAAGGAGAAAGAAGAGAAAGTATCCCTGTGTAGAGAGGTGAAGCAAGAATCTCAGTCAGGGTACTATCTAGTCTTACTGGAAGAAGAGCATTGTTTTTTTCCTTGAAGCGACACCTTAGGGGTCTTTTCCAGGCATACTAGCACTGAAGGAACACCAAATATGCAAAACTATACTCTGAGAATATAAAACTTGCAAACTTCATTACCCTTTTCTGATTCAAAACATTATGTGATCACTAATATTGTGTTTTTGTTTAACCGAGTAAAGGAATGAAGGGGAATATATTTAAGCATGGGGTAAATGGGGAAGCCATCCTAATATGAGAGATGAACCAATACTCTCTGAAGAACTAGACCCTTCACGAAAGAATTGACCAAGGAAGAGAAACTTTAGTTCTACTAGTGTGTCACCAAGTGTTGTCACTATGAAAAACACCCTCCAAAATTTTACCTACACTTGAATTTTGGAGCCTAAAATGGATCTTTTGATTGGTCGTTTCATAGTCACTCCTTGATTGGTTGAAGTCACTTTCTCACACATGCTCAATTTGCAACAATTTCATGAGCACATTATTTTATGAAAGCTTGAAAAGTCATAAAACAAACTATCAAGACAATTTCTATGTAATATTCAACCCATGTCGACAGTCACCACACAGTGTCATTGACAATCCCTCACTTTTGGTTGCATTTTTACTTCTATTTTGGTGAGTTTCTCAAACTGTCACTTTTACAAATCTTCTCTTTCACAATTTTCATTTTCATGCTTTTGATTGTCGCTTTCTCTCAATTTCACTTTAATTAGTGTCATTTTCATCTTACCTTTTCTCTAGCATGTGTCACTTTCACTATCATTCGCATATTGCAAGTGTCATTCACACTCTTATCTTCATATAGTAAATGCCATATTTTAACATGCGGAGTGTCGCACACTTAACGAAATCCAGTTTGGTGGTTTCAAGGGGTAAACTTTGTGTAAATGAGTTGGTATTATCATATAAACATGCATCACACTTACTTCCAAAGTTTTAAGCATTGTCTCACAAGTGTCATCACGATCGTTGCAAAGTGTATCTTTCGTGTAGGTCATCACAAATCTTTTTCCTTACTAAAATGATATTCTTCATGTCTTCTGAGTGTTGCATGTTGTGTCGTCAAGTTATATAAGCATGTGGTCATGTCAGAGTCATGATTTTTCCTATCTTTCTCTCACTGATCTAAAACTTAGTCAAACTGATAAAACTCTATGACTGCACCACTCAACCTCTGTTAGCCAACCTAAACTACACATTTTGTAGTCTCAACCCTCATCTAGCAGCCTTGTCTCTTGGCATTGCACAATGTGTAGTTTCCACCTCCCAAGTATGCACACTATGCAGTATTAGTGCTTAATCCTGGCCCATGAGCTCTAAAACTATGCAATATTTGCCTCCATCCAAGTATGAATTATACCTTGCACAGTCTTAGTCCTTAAGCCCGGCCCTTGATCTTATGAACTTTTCAATTGTGCAATGACTTGACCTCCTTATACTTCAAGCCTTGCGCAGTGCAGAAACCTAGTGCTCAAGCCCTCATCTTGGCTCCTTGAATCCCTCAACTATGCAGTCACTCATCCCAAGCCTTCAAAACTATGCATTGTGTAGTATCAAGCCTCAATCCTCTAGCTTGAGCCCTTGAGTCCCTCAACTACACAATGCCTCGAACCATGCCTCCAAAAATACACATTATGCAATCTCAACGCTAACCCTCTAGCCTGAGTCCTTGAGTTCCTCAACTACACAATCCTTTTACCCTGTCCATCCTGAACTATGCATTCCACAGTTGCAAGCCTAATTCCTAGACCATGGCCTCCATAACTATGCAATCCTTGAGCCATACATTCAACTAGTCACCATTTCCATCCCTAAAAAGTTATTTCATGAATCATATTAGGCTATGGATTTATCGGGCTTATGTAGTCCTATCATGGGTGGATTGCAGTTGCAGGTATTCTATTATGTCATGAAATGGTGATGATGAAGGAGATGGAGAAGGAGACCATGCTAGAAGAAACCTAAGGAGTTGAGGAGATAAGATGACCATCAAGTAAGTATATGATGGAAGATTGGATTATAACATAAGATGGAAGATCAAGACCAGATTAAAGACTCCTTGAGTCTTCAAGTCATAAGGACGAAGAAGAAGAAGAACATGTACCATCTTTTCAAGAAGACACAAAGAAAGAAAAAACAAAAGGTGACTTGATATTTCCATGTCATCATGTAGTCCATGTCATCAGTGTCTTGTCATGTTGTGCCATGAGCCATCATGTGCAGCATCATTCATGGATTATGTAATTCTATATTTGAATTTGTAATGTAAACTGGAAGTCCAAGACTCGTCTATGTAATGTGAAGAGTCATGTAGGAAGTCAAAAAGTCATGAGAAGTCAAAAAATCATGAGGGTAGTTCAAGAGTCATAAAGGAGGTGAAGGATCACCCTATTTGTTATATATAAACACTCATTATTCATGAAAAAATAATTTTCACCTCGGATTCTCCCACAAGGCATCAGAGAGACATACTTAGTTCTTTTCGGGAGCAAGTCATGCCTCCAACACTCCACAATTGGAGCTATTGATGTTTATTGTATTCATGTATCTTGGGACTTTTACTTAAAACTTGAAGCTGGATGGCCAACATGTGATCATGCGTGGATTGTAAATATTTGTAATTTTGTTCTATGAATGTTTATGATTCATGTTTCCTTTCACCTGTACTAATGTAGTTGAACAATTTTGGTTATTTTAGTGGTTATGTATTGAAAATGTGTTGTAATGGTTTTAACAATTGTCACATCTATGTGGAATTTTCTGCTTGATGTTAGGTGATTCTATTTTTTCTTTTCTGCACCTCTACTAGGCTGGTACTATTACCTCTCTCTTAGAGGCTCACCTTTCCTCCCTCTTCAATGTAAGAACCTTGATACACCCGCGACATAACATTCACCAGACACACTTTATTTTCGCAAAGGCACATACACACTTCTCTCTTGTGCTGACAACTAAAGCCAATGTAAATCTATAAGAATATATGCCAACCATGTCGATATTCCAAATGGGGCTCCTATTCCAAATGGTGTTAGGTCTAATAAGGACTTCACATCGGGGAGGATCCCTTGGTTGACAGATTTCCATCACCGTGAATAGAAGGATTGATAAATTATGAAGATTACCAATATGTTAATAAGTGTTGGCAATAATATTGAGATGGAAAAATAAGCAAAGGATACCAACTCAATGATTATGAAATACTAGGATTCAAGAATTGGAAATAAGTTCCCAATGTTTGAATTTGAGGAAGATCATCATGGATGAATTCCATAAAATATGTTACTTAGGTCACCGTAGATATTAAAAGATGATGAATACCATGAAGAGGACATAATTTTGGCTAGGACTGAAGAAATAAATTGTAGAATACCTTACAAAATGTTTGGAATATCAACAAGTGAAGGTATAACGTAGGAATCTAGCTAGACTGCTATAATCAATTCCAATTTTGGAATAGAAATGGGAGCTCATATCCATGGACTTCATTATAGGATCACCCAAGACATCAAGACAATATGATGTTATCATGGTGGTAGTGGATATGTTGAGCAAGGTAGCTCACTTTATAAATGTTATGTCTAATTGTAAAGAAATTCTTATACCACAGATCTTCATGAAAGAGATAATCAGGTTGTATGGACTACCCAAAAGGATAATATTAGACAAAGATGCCATATTTACTTAGATATTTTAAAAGTCACTATTTGTTGGTCTTCGAACCTACCTAACCTTTACAAAATATTATCATCCTTAGACCGATGGTCAAACAAAGAGAGTAAATAGAATATTATATTACATGTTAATGATCTATGTGATGCATCAACCAAGAAACTAGGAAGACTACCTTCCATTTGAATAATTTTCATATAACAATGGCTATCAAGAGTCATTAGGAATGAGTCCCTTTAAGGTAATTTATGGGAAGAAATGCAACAATCTTGTCAGTTAGGATGATCTAATAAATAGAGTTATTGTTGGGCCAAATTTGCTTAAATATCTGGAACAGAAGATTATCAAGATCAAGAAAAATTTAAAGGTATCCGTAGTGTAACACCCTCCTCCGACATTTACCCAATCTAACTGGTCCACCGAGGTACATATATGTCTAAGGGTTACTATGATAAGATTCAATCTCCTAGATCACCTTAAGGAAGTGGAATCAACACAAGTAAAACTTATTAACCTTCCTCAGGGGTTACAGGACCCATAGGAGCTAAACTAACCCTCTAGGTGCTCAAGCCCTAAGTCAAATTTCATTTTCACTAAAAAACCCCCACTTTCTCACATGACATGGCCTGCATAAAGCTGGGACCCTCCAGTAGCTCCCATAATGCCTGCAAGGGAGAGTCTATTGTCTTTTTCAACCAGTTTTGTGCTAGAGACTGTGAGATTTAAGCCACTTTTTAAGGGCTAGTGTCCAACCACTGCCTTGAAATTGATGAGACTTTCCAAGAAAATAAATGACACCAAGACAAAGCCTCTAACACAAAACTTGATCAAGTACTTGAACTAACCAAGCCTAACCATGATATAAATTTCTTTGAATACATTGTCCACAGGTAATCTACAGGTTAGAATAACATATCTGAGCATTGCGGTCTCATACTTATTTGAGATTCCAAAGGAAACATTGATGCGTCATCACATTAGATGCATTATCATCTATTAGGTCATATATTCATTGTTCATTCATTTATCAACCAAAACATGATGGGATCCATACATCATAACTGTCATAAAACATGCTCATAACCAACATATAAGAAACATATATTAACAAGGCTACAACAACCATAAATACCACATATGAACTAGTATATTTACACATGAAATTCCAAGGAAAGGAACTCTTATTCATGAATGCAGAGTCCAACCCGGTGTGGGACTACCATGCTCCACCCAACCATAGATTGGTTGAGCCAAGTTTTGTTCACCCAATCATCCTCATTCCATATTCCATGCATGAATGTGGGACTAAAACCAAAAGGACCATATAGGGCTTCCTGAGGCTAAACCACCTCACCCTCATTAATAGAATCAGGCTTTACCGCAATCCTCACTATATCAATAGGCTATAAACAAGCATGGATGCCACTAGATATTCACCACCTATGGTGGAGGAAATTTCATGTCCCCTAGTCTCTAGGATTTACCACAACCCACAATCCCATCCAGGGGTCACTAGGCCATAATTGAGACACCACCCTCTAGGATTTATTTTATATACTACCATTCACCGACAAGGATTCTTAGTCTTGATCAGGGGAAACCACCTTTATGCTTTACCATATATCCTACTATTCGCTAGTCAAGGATTCCCAGACCCACCAGGAACAAATACATGGATTTACCACAACCCACAGTATGATTCATGGGTTAATAGGCCAATAGATTTACCATAAACCACAATCTTGTTCAGGGATCACTGGGACATATGCTCTTTCACTTAGAGATCCACCTCACTCAGCTTTGAATCCATCTAGCAATCCATCTCAACAAAAACTTGAGAACGCCATCTCACCATGGCTATCTAGAAATGGGAATGCAAGGATGAAGAACATTGTCACTCCTAGAAAACCCCATGCCCATGACAACAACATAATCAAGAACACACATGCATAACCATGCATGCCAATTCTAGCAAGGAAATCACACATGTAAATAGATACCTACAATTAAAATGGTTGTAGATACTTGATCCAAAGCTTAAGTGCTTAAAAAAAACTCTAATTATCCAAGAGTGCGTGAGAGAGAGAGAGCTCCAAAACTGAACTGAAAAAAAAAAGGTACCAACTGATCCTCATAATCCTTTTTATTAATGTGCCCTTTAATTTCTTCATTTTTTCCATTATTTTCCTTCGTTTTCCTCCTCACATGGAACCTTTGACCTTTCACCTTCTTTTTCTCCTAATTTCCACTATTTTCATAAATAAATTGCCAAAAATTCCATTTTTCCTTTCGAAAGCCTTTTCCAATGCCTTTGCCAATTTCCTTAGCCATAATAACTGAAATGAACACCCACACTAGGATTATTTTTCCTAATTCTCAGCCTGGAATAAGTGTCCCATAACAATGGTTATTATGTTTCCTTTATCAACTTTTATTACATTGATTTTTCACTAGGTTTATCACATCAGGTTAGGCAGAAAAATCATGCAGATCAACAAAAACTACATAAAGAGTTTCAAAGTGGGAGAGGATGTTTATCTCTATTTTAAGACAAATAAGAGCTCATTGTGAGTGGTATCATGTGTCAAGTTGACACCAAAATATTGTGAAATATTTTGTATCTTGGAGATAGTGGGGCCAATAGCCAATATATTGTCCTTTCCAAGAATAGTGAAAGTTCACAATGTTTTTCATATTTCCTTGCTTAAGAAATATGCTCGTGATAATAATCATGATTTGGACTGGTCTATGATATAGGTGGAACCTGAGGGAGAGTTCCAAAAAGAACGACTATGGATCCTAGACTGAAGGAAAATCATGCTCTATGATGAAGAAATAATAGTCAAGGTGCAACAAAAGCACTTTAGTCCCGATGAAGCCACCCAGGAGATTGTTGAGAAAATAAGTGCACAATACCCATGTTTTGTTGTTGAATAAGGAGATGTATGAGCTATATTAAAAGATCACATTTGTTTCTTTTCCATGTCAATAAGAACACTACAAATGGTGTTTGCTTTAAGGGGGTCGAGTTTGTGACACTCGTGGTACATTTTCACCTAATGTTTGGTATTGTGAAAATGCTCATAATTGTAAATGAGTATATTTTTATGTAATGGCCTAAAGCATGGGACCATAGATCCATGGTATAGGAGGGAAGAGGAAATATAAAAATAGGAGGGGTTATATGACACCTTCAATTAATTTTATGGTGCAAATAATAAGAAAAAAGAAGAGGAAGAATCCAAGAGGAGCATTAGGAGACACCCTTGATAAATTATAGTAAACCATTTTCAAACCAATATTCAGTTTGGAACTCTTCTTGGTGAAGCTCATGAGGACATATGGAAAAAGCTATGAATTGAGGAAACGGATTCCCTAAAGAGGAAATTGTGACCCGAGTGCAAGTGGATCAAGAGGAAATGGGAATGAGTGGTTTCCAAGGATTGACTAAGAAGCTACTCAGAGGTGCAAGCTAGGGCTAATAAAAAACATGAGGATAGATGCTTATTGAAATATATTTGATAAACCCCCTAGGGTGTTCGTTGTGAGCTGATAAACCACTCTTAGAGTACTTGAAATGACTGATAAACCACACATTGTAATGAACTTTGTTGTGACTAGTTGATAAACCACCAAGGGTGGTATTTATGTCTCACAAATCATATGTAGAAGGGAAATTTATAAGAGAAATATGATTAAGTACCTAGAGTTCTTGTTGTGGGCTCATAAAACACACTTAGAGTTCTTGACATAGCCAATAAACCACCCATTGATGTGAATTATGTTGTGGTTGACTAGTTGATAAACCAACCAATGTCATATGTATTTCTTATCCTTTGTGGATGAAATATGGCTTCCTGCTAAATCTCCTAAAATTAAATTCCCCTTAGATCATGGATCTAACTTTGGGGTTACTGTTGTAAGTGATTCTAACAACAATACATGTATGGTTGGGTGTAAAATTGAAGTCGCAACATTTTTTTAGCCATTATATTTATTATATTTGCATGTATTTAGCTGAGATTTGTGAAGATAAATATTTCCTTATGAAAATTAATATTTGGATTTGAATGATGTTGCATTGTTGTGTCATGATGTTGCATGAACTTATTGAATGAAATTATCAAATGCTTATGGTTCTTTTTATGAAGTTTTTCCATGCATCTGTAAGATAAATACCTAAGACTTTCTATTTACTGCACACAAAGTGTATTATAGGTTTAACTACTAATAAATGGCTCTATATCATAGTGTGGAATACCCTATTTCTTCTGTGGAGGTGAGTGGCTGAATTCCCAGATAATTTCCAAAAAAAAAGGTTTGTTTTAGCATTCTTTAAGAGGTTATATTATGGTCTAGATGGTGAGACTATGAAAGAGATTGATGGATCTCTACTAAATGTTGCATGTCTATAGTAAAAATAAACTAGCCATTAGGTCCTTATTTGTAAACTGCAAGCTTAGGAGGGAAAACCATGTTTTCATATTAATTTGTGTGTGTGTGTGTATGGAACATAGTGGAGGCATGATGGGTCAAGGTTGTGTAAAAGCTCAAAAGGGATAGCACAGGACATGTATAAATATACGTTCCTATGCACATGTGTAAGCCTTTGCATACGAGGACAAGGGTCAGGTCAAGCCTCCACAAAAGCTTAGAAGGGATCTCTAGATCGGGTATAAACATGATCACAGATGTTATGGATTTTGAAGCCCTAGGAAAAGGCTCTTTTAATTATAGATATAAAAAAATTTAATTTGTCAAACATGTGGACATTGAAAATCCTAATCCTTGAAGGATATTAGGCCTTGAGCCTCATACACCATATGGTCTGGTGATATGAAAATATGCAAACTTAGGAAATTATTGTTTGTTTATTGTCATAGAAATTTGGTCTATTGGATGACCCTGGGGAATAGAACCTATGATTTCACCTCAATGATTAGAGAGGGCGATGTCACTGTAAGGATTAGAAACCATGACATGACTCCAACACCTTTACCCCTATGAGATCCTATGGAACTTAGTGAAATCCAAGTAGGATTTTATTCTCAACAAGATCTTCAATTGGTGGAGCCCATGTGTGTGGTCATGAGAGAAAGTGACATAATGCGTAGGAGGAGGGATCTATAAAGGAGGAAAAGCCTTGTGAAATTGGCTCAAAAGTCTCCCCATTGGATTGACATGGAAGCATGACAGAGTGGGGGTTCCATGTAACATTAGAGGTTCTTCCCTGATGAGCTTAATAGGGGATTGCAAAGGAATCCCCAATATTTTTATCTCTAGGGTGAGGTGGCACAAATCATCCCGCATTGCAATCATGCATGTGATATATATATATATATATATATATATATATATATATATATATATATATAATATATATAATATATATATATTATATATATATATATATATATATATATATATATGTCTCAAAACAAGCCTAGTGAATGGGAATCTAGTGTGTATTGACCACCATGAACGAGTTGGCAATTGGTAGTAGAAATGGCACATAAATCTTGGGATGATGACACAGAATTAAGTTAAATAGCTATGCAGATGCCATGTGGTGGAAATGTGGGTGCTGCATGGAAGTTAGTATGACATGGAAAATTTTAATAAGCCAAATATTTGAATGGCTATAACTTTGGATTCTGAACCCCGATTGATGAAAATTTTATATCACTAGAAAGGTCTTGTTAGGATGAACACACTGATACTAGCCATTTTATGTTTTGAAGAGTTTGTCAAAGATTAAAAAATTTAGACCCCATTTCCATAACTATAACCTTGGAGGTTGGGTTAGCTTAGTAACTACCTTCTTTCTACCTTAATAGGATGATGGGTGGTAAGGGGGTATGTTACAATTGAGAAGGGACAAGAGAGGAGAGACAAGCACACCTAGGTGATTAACACTCAAGTGTTGTGAGACAATAGCCAAGAGATAAATAAATATATGAAAAGAACAAATAAGTTGACTTGATCAAGGAGAATTACCTTTACCAATCCACTCTTTATTATTAAGGGAAACTTTCTTCATGGCTTCTTGGTGTAGCATGGGGTTTCATCATTGCAAGGAATACTACAGTGTAGTTGAGCCATAGTTGGGGTGGAACATGGATCACCCTTCATAGGTAGCATTTGATCTTAATAAGATAAGTTCCATTTTGTACTTTAAATGTATAATGTAAATCATATTCAATTATTGAAAGAAGTGATGATTGATGAAATGTTTATATGAATGTGCTTTTATACTAAATGGAAAATAGGATCTATGTGATGCTTAATTAGTATATGAAAGTGCTAAATTTGGATGTAATTACAACATAATATTATATTCTTTCTTATGTATAGCATACGCCTTTGTGAAATTCTTTCAAAAATAATAGGATTATTATACTTTAGTCTTCATTATGATTAATTTTCCTGACAATTATAACCCTTTATCAGGTAAGAAAATATGACTTAGTAGATAAGTAATATTAACCCCATCAATCACATGGATAGATAGAATTGATAAATGGTAGTGAAATAAGCGTATTGAGACTTAACCAAGAGTTGATTATTATTTAGATAAACCATAAGAGTTATAACTCTACTTTGAAGAGTAAAATGATATTTGGATGGTATGGAATTAGATCTTAGAGTTAAAAACCTTGATTGCAAGGTGGATTCTCAAGGGAAGGCTCCTTCTTAGAACATTTTAGGAAAATTATTATAGATTATACTAAAGAGTGATTGAATTGGTAGGGATGAAAAGGTTTGAAGGCTCCAAATGGGGTTAAATAGTAAATAATGGCCTCTTTGATTTACTTGGAAGAAAGAAAAACATTGTATATGGTTGTGGATAGATCATTATGGATGCCTTCAGGGATTGTGTTAGGTCCCTATAATAATAGTGTATCCCCTTATTTTTATTATTATTGTAGCCCCCTTATTGTTATTGTTATCCCATGTAATCCCCATATTGTTATTATTGTGCCCCATAGAAGCCCACTAATGTTATTGTTGTTCCCTTACAATATTATTGTTATGTATCCTTTAATTATATTGTGACCCCTTAGACTCCTATATATAGAAAGGAGATTTTATGATTTGAATCATCCAATAATTGTTCATTTATGTAATGTAAAGTAGGTTTCCCCCTCAAAGAGGATAAATTTTAAGTCGTTGATCTCTTTATTTCTGAGCTCGTTGCATAACATTTGCTATCAAATCTTTGGATTCTAGGGTTTCACTGCTTCAAATAGTCCATTGTTGAATTTTTGCTGTAATTTTTTTTTACGAAGCTTTAGAAGTTGAAATTGCGACCACATGGATTTGAAATCGTGGTGAACTTCATGTATTGATTTTAAATTTTTTCTCGCTATATTTTCGTAGATATGATCGGAGGAAGTTACTTTTTGCAGGCTCCAGAATTCCATCTCAAAGAGGTGACCTAGGGAAAATCATCATAACTTTCTCTCTACACATCATATTTGAATTTTGTAAGATGTTATAGAAATACGACATCCTATATTTTTTTGTCTATGATTTTTAAGGTTGAAGGTTGACATAATGACACATGGCACTCTGTAAAAGTTTTCTTTAATGAACCAATCTATAATCAAGTCATCGTGGCGGATGGGGCATAACTCTTTCTTGAAGAATCCAATATTGGTATGAAATATTGGGTTGGAAATAAGATGCAAAGGGATACTAGAATATATAATTTAATTTATTGAAGATTTGAAATTACTAAGATACAACAATTTCAATATACAACTCCTAAAAAGTAAGAAAAATGTGTGTGTTTTTTAAATTTTGCATAACTTTTGCTTGAAAAATCAGTTTGAGGTGATTCAAAGGGCATAGTGAACCATAGATATCATTTCTTTGTTCAAAAATGTATCAAAACAAAAAAGTGGAAACACCTAGTAGTAAACTAGAAATATATTTTATGATACATGAAGAAGAGAAAGAAATGCATCATAATATATCAAAATTGTGAGATCAAGTGCAACAAATTTCTCTCTCACAAAGAGTAACCAATAATGAAATGGAAGCTAATATGGATGGTTTGAATAATAGCTTAAAATCAGACATGGAAGCTTTAAAGGATGGAATGAAAGCTAATATGGATGCTATAGAAGGAAAAACGAAAGGCAACATGGAATATTTGAAGAATGGTTTAAAAGAAGGCATGAAGGTTTGAAGGAAGGTTTGACAAAGTTGCTACAAGAAATTCTTCCTAATGGTGAAAAGGTATTATATTAAACTCATTATGAGAAAAAAATAAATGTTAACCATGATTTCCTAGACTCTAACATTGGATTTAAGACCCCCCATATTTCAAAGATCGATATGAGGAATTTTGATGGCAAGGATCCAGTAACATGGATACTACAGATGGATAAATTTTTTGATCTCCATAATGTGAAACAAACACAAAAGGTACACATTGAAACTTTATATTTAGAACCCAATTAGTTTTTATGGTATCAATTTCTTTTTTCTCATAAACCACATGTCACTTGGTCAATGTTTACAGAGGAAATGATAGCACATTATGAGGATACAAAGAGAAACACCTTCTTTAGCCAATTGATAAATCTCAAACAAAAGCGTTCAATGGAAGACCATATTGAGGACATCCAAAAATTGAATATAAGGGTAAATGATATCCCAGAGGAGCATAGGATTGATGTGTTCATAGGGACTTTAAAGGATAACATCCAACATGGGTTCACCTTTGGGAACTCGATTCATTGGAGAAGGAAATCAGGTTGGCAAGAAAAATTGAAAGAAAATTTATGGAAATAAGGAATCCTACCACTCACAACTATAAATATGGAAGTGTTTCTACTCCTAGTCTTCCACAACCTATAAGATTGAGAACACAATGATTGGAAGAAAAAATAGGGCTTTTCTACAGCTGTGATATAAAATAGACTAAAGGTGGTAAGTGTGCTGAGAAGAAATTATTTTAGAGATATTGTGAAGAGGAGGAGGAAAAGGAACAAAAAACTTCAAAAGAAGAGGATAGACACCAGGAACCAACCCTAGAGAAATAAGAAATGAGTTTGACCATATATTGTAATGCATTGACAGGAATTACCACTCCTCAAACTCTAAAGGTAGAAGGACATATAAATAAGAAAAAGATAACCGTGTTGATTGATTCTCGTAGTACCCATAATTTTATTCAATATAAGATAATGAAGGAATTTAATTGTTTCCTATACCTAGCACTAGAGTTTCAAGTGATGGTTGCAAATGGAGGAACTATTAATTTCTCTAGAAAGTGTCACAATATCAAGCTAACTATGGGGGAATATGCATTGGATAGTACAATTCTTTCTATTCCAATGGTTATTGTTGATGTTATACTAGGAGTCCAATGGTGACAATCTTTGGGTATGAGAGCTTTTAATTTTCAAGAAATTTTCTTGAATTCTTTTTGGGAAGGAAAGGAAGTTGAATTAATGGGTATCACAAGGAAACCCGGAAATATAATTATCTCTTATGTCATGACAAATCTTCTAAAGAAATAACACCAAGCATAATTACACAATTATTCTCACTAGATGTTCAAACATCGAAATCATCTATTTCTCTAGATCTCCAAAAAGTATTTGACAATCATTCCAAGGTACTTGGGAATCCCAAAAGCCTCCTAGGTATTCATGATCATGATCATGCTATTCATTTGATTCTTGGAAGTGATCCTCCAAACATCAAGCCTTAAAGATATCCTTATGCCCAAAAGGGTGAAATTGAATGTATGGTTACAAAAATGCTAGAGGCTGGTATACTTTGGCCTAGTCAAAGGTATTTTCCAGTGCCAGTGGTATTAGTGCACAAGAAGCATGGATCATGGTGTATGTGTCTAGATTATAGGCAGCTCAACAAGCTCACTATTAAAGATAAATTTTGCATTCGTGTCATTGATTAATTATTGGATGAATTACATGGAGCAATATACTTCACCAAGTTGGATATTCATTCAGGATATAATAAAATTAGAATGAAGACTAAAGACATTCTGAAAACAACATTTAGAATTCATGAGGGTCATTATGAATTTTTTAGCATGCCTTTTGGCCTTACCAATGCACCTTATACATTTCAAGGTTTGATGAATTCCATTTTCAAACGCTTCCTTAGAAGTTTGTGTCATTATTTTTAGATGATATACTAATCTACAACAAGTCTTGGAAGGATCATGTTCAACATGTTGACAGGGTGCTAAAAATATTGGAGGAGAAACAATTATATGCAAAAACCTCCAAATGTTTCTTTGGAGTACAAGAGGTGGAATATATGGCTCATATTGTAACTCATGAGTGTGTTAAGGTAGACCCTAACAAAATTAAATCCATTAAGGAATGGAAAATCCCCTCAAACATAAAGCATTTGTGAGTATTTCTCACGTTTATGGTGTATTATCACAAGTTTCTTAATAATTATGGGAGAATAGCAGCACCCCTAACAACATTATTGAAGAAAGACGCATTTTCTTGGAATCCATAAGCAACTAAGGCCTTTGAACATCTTAAAGAGGCAATGTGCCAAGCACCATTATAATCTACGTCAGACTTACAAAATAAAATATTATGGAATGTGATGGCTCAAGAAATGGAATTGGTATTGTTTTAATGCAAGAAGGAAGACCCATTACTTTTGAAGGTCATCCAATCAAAGGAAAGTATTTGCACAAACATATTTATGCAAAGGAAATGTTGGCAATACTACATGAATTAAAGCAATGTTGAGCCTACCTAATGGGAAGGCACTTCAAGGTAAAAATGGATCATGATAGTCTTAAATACATTTTGGAAAAAATTTTATCTTCAGAAGAGCAGTGAAAATGGGTCACGAAAATTTTGGATTATGACTTTGAAATCATCTACAAAAAAGTGAAGAAAAATGTTGTTGCAGATGCATTCTCAAGAAAGGATGAGGATGTGGAAGCATTTCTTTGTGCCATTTCTATTATCCAACTAGATTGGATAAGAAAATCATAGGATGAATGGAAGAATGACAAAGAAGTGTGGATACTCATTAAAATGTTGTAGCAAGATCCTAGTACATATGATACATTCAGTTGGAAAAATGATTCATTGATGTACAAATATCTCCCATGTTTATAATAATTACCAACTCAATCAAAAGATTATTTTGAATTGCACACTTGTCTCTTAGGAGGGGCACTCAGGATTTTTATAAACTTACCATAGGGTCAAGAAGGACTTTTTCGGGATGGACTGAAATCTGATATTGAAAAGTTTATGGTGAAATGTTTGGCTTTCCAACAAAATAAAGTTGAGACAATTAATACACTTGGCCTTATAACCTTTATCCATTCCAACTCAATGTTTGGAGGAGTTTATAATGGATTTTATCACAGGTTTACCCAAGTCCGAAGGAAATACTGTCATCATTGTGGTAGTTGATAGACTTCCCAAGTATGCACACTTTTATACATTATCTCATCCATTTATAGTCAGTATATTTGCTACTTCATTTATGTAAACAATTCAAAAGATACATCGAAACCTAAATATTATTGTAAGTGATAGAGATCCCATTTTCACTAGAAATTTTTGGATGGAATTATTTTCTTGCGTAGGTACTCAACTAGCTCATAGCTCATCTTATCATCCACAATATGATGGGAAAATGAAGATAGTGAAAACATGTTTGGAAGGATATCTTCATTGCTTTATATCTGATAAGCAAACACAATGGGTCAAGTGGTTACCTCTGGCTTAATGGTGGTATAACACTTCCTTCCATACTACAACAAAAATGGCCCAATTTATGGAACTTTATGGCTATCGTCCACCATCCATCACATAATATTTAAGAAAATTTTGTAAGGTTCAAGGAGTCAAAGATCACATTGAGCATCAAAAACAGATTCTCCAACTCTTAAACGATAACCTCGCATTGGCATAAAATCAAATAAAACAACAAGAAGATAAGCATCGCAACGAAAGAAGTATTGATGTAGGTGACTGGGTATTTTTACGGCTATAACCATATAAACAAATGTCCCTCAAGCAAGATAAGAAGGAAAATAAATTATCACCAAATTACTATGGTCCTTACAAGGTATTGCAAAATTTAGGTACTATGGAATAACAAATTGGAGCATCGTGCATCTTCTTGAGTACACCTAGCTTTTCATGATTTTTTCTTAAAGAAGGTTATATGTAACAACCTCCCAGTTTAAACAATATTAACAAAAATTTATTAGGAAGGAAAAATCATATTGGAACTTGAAGCAGTCATGAAAACAATAACTTGACAACTACGAAATCAGTCAATTTTAGATTATCTCATCAATCGGAAAAACTTACTTGTTGAAGATTGCACATGGGAGGATGGGAATTTTATACAGAAGCATCAAGAGCTACTCAAGCGTTGAGGACAACATCTTTTTGAAGGATAGGGGCATGTTAGGTCCCTATAATACTAGTGTATCCCCTTATTGTTATTGTTAGAGTAGCTCCCTTATTGCTATTGTTGTGCCCATGTAGTCCCCATATTGTTATTATTGTGCCCTATAGAAGCCCACTAATGTTATCATTGTGCCCTTACATTATTATTGTTATGTAGGCTCTAACTATATTGTGACCCCTCGTACTCTTATGTATAAAAAGGAGGCCTTTTCATTTGAATCGTCCAATAATTGTTCATTTATGTAATGCAAATGAGGTTTCCCCCTCGAAGAGGATAATTTTTAAGCCGTTGATCTATCTATCTATGATCTGGTTGCATAAGAGATTGTAAGAAATTTATAGATTTATAATTATTTGGAAATAATATTTACCATCTCAAAATCAAATATTATCCTTAAGATAAATTTTATTGAAAATATTTATCAAAGGTTTCATAGTTTTGAGAATTAAATCCTTGGGTTTCGGAAATATTACAAATTTTGCGATTGGGAATTTTTCCCTAGCCCACTTTCGTAGGGTTGACATGAATTTGTCACTGTGAGTTAGCTAAGAGGGGCTTTAGGTGATCATCATATCGGCCTTAAGGGATTTAAATACTATCTATCTTTTTTTTACCCTTAGTATTGATGAACCCAAAACATTTGTCAACTAGTCAAAATTTTCCTATCAATAGTGGGTATTAGGTTATTAGGGTTTTTGCTATCAAGTGTGACGATAAAAAATGATTAGGACTAAGACCCAAACTTGAGAGATTGAAACAACTCAATTATTTAATGGAGATGGAGGATTGGGAGTCGTCATGTCATGGATATAAACTATCATAATGTCAACATATTGGGTGTTGATTGCTAGGAATTACATTAAGAAATCATCAATGAAAACCCTCAATATTAATGTGAATCAATATAAATTTCATCTAATTAAGATTGAGGCATTTATTCATGGCCCATTAATAAGATAAAACCCAAATAGAATGAATTTAGGTTGTGTATCATAAGGGCCTAGTGACGTGCTAGCCCAGTTCTTGGAGAGATGATGTTTATGGTGTGGTATGAGGAAGTTTCAAGGCTCTAGCATAAGCTAACCAATAATTCTTTTGATCTTTGTCTATAGGAATTCTAGTTGTCCTTAATAATCTATAGGTACCCTCTAGGACCCACAAAATGAATCTTATCACTACACCCCTCCCTCCAAGGTTCCATCCTTTCATAAGGAGACACAAGGAGAAGTGAACTCATACCCAATAATAGTAGCAAATTTACTCTTTCCATAGAGTAAGTATTGTATTTAGAGTGGTGAGAATGATATAGTAGAGTGGAGAATTACTCTAAATCCCCACTTTTTTATTTGTGCGCATCTAATGTAAGAAGTGTCACTTTAAGAAGCCTCCTTATGAACTTAGGATAAAAACATATGAATCATAAAATTAGCATTTTATTTATTATTTGGCTTACGCCCCCATTCACTTATCCCTTAGCTTTGTTTCTTACTCAAGGAATCCAAGCTCCCATATCTATTGTCTTGCTTGGAATTCAAAAGTGGTATTGAGTGTGATTAAATATTACATATCTAAACCCACTCGTCTTAGCACATAGACTCATCAACATAAATCCACATAGACACTTTGACCTGAAAACACGCGTGCGCACAGACACACACACACACACACACACACATATAAGAAAGTTGACCTAAGACACATATATACATGGGATCATGGGGCTGACATGTCCCAGCTCACTATAATAATAAAAATATGTACAAGGGTTAATGTGGGGTGTTATTGTAATGTTCCCTAATAATAATAGTAATAATAATAATAATAATAAAGAAAAGACAATAATTGTTAATAATACTTAAATTAAGAATATGATAACAGTAAATAAATAATAATATATGCAAGAGAATATATTAATAAATATAAACAAATATTAATATTATTTATTGTATATTATATATATATATATTTTATATTTATATATATTAATAATTATTTATATATATATATTATATATTATTATTTATATATTTATATATATTTATATATTATAATTATTATTATTCTAGATAGATAGTAGATTGATAGATAATGATGATAAAGATAGTAGTGAGAAGAAACATTCCTTCATCCATTGGATTGGGAGAAAAATGTTGTGAGACAAAGGATTCACTAGCAGTAGTATGTTGATTGAGGGCTCTAGCGTGTTCAGCTATAGAAAGAAGAGGTACAGCTTAGCTTACAGTTTGGTGGAAAGTCGTCCATAAAAATTTTGTTTCGGTTAGCAGGATTCAAATAGAATTCAACTCTAAAATAACAAGTAAGGAATATCATAGCTATAGGTAACTTGTCTTTGCTCATATTTCTCAAAATTTCTATGCTAATTAGTCGAATAGAGGTGTGTTAGTTATAAATCACATATTCGATATAATTAGTTGTATATTTAAATTGTGGGTAGTTACAATTATAAATGGAAATGTTTCTCAACATCATAGTTCAAGAAGATAATTTTAAGTTAGCAATTCATAATATTGACTGAAGTTAATATGTAGATCTTGAGATGTGGAGAGGATGAAGAGGGATTGTTGGGTGGTTGGCGGCAGGTGGGACATGGAGAGAAGGGGAAGAGTGGTATAGGGATCAATAATAAATTGGCCCTTCGTTACCTTAAAATTCACTGCCTTTTAGGATTCCTGGGCTATTTGTGAGGCTTCCAACCAAGTAAAAACATGAGCCAATAATATTTATGAACATATCTTTTCTTTTAAACACCGATAAACAATTCCTTGAGAAAACATCATACATTACTTTGGTGTAGATGGGAAATTGTTCATAAGTGAGTATGAAATATTTGACCATCACATATTTTTAAAGCTTGGTTGATCATCCCAAATAATGTGCTTTTTTAAGTGTGAATAAATTTCTAAGAAAAATTATGTCTAGGAAATATAATTTCGATGGGATTTCATGCAATTTCCATCATTAATAACATTTAAGATCTAGATATAATATACCCTTCATTCAATCAAGGAAGCATACTAACCCTCCATAAAATCTACATGAAGTTTCATAATAATTTCTAATGCTATGTATGGATAAATAATATTCCATTTGAGTGACCAATAATGCAGAATTAGACCCATCAAATTTGTTTATAACTTTATGAAGTCTATTCTACATGTTGATCAGTTGATAAAACACAAGTGGGGTGGAGTGGAATTGTCTAATTCAACCCATTCCATTTTGGAATGATATTTCCATTTTTGATAACCGAAGGATTGTGAAATAAGTATTTGATTCGACATTTCCATGAGTTTGGACATCTAATTTGGTAGTGACTCTTGTTTGGCTAGCTTGTCATAGATATGATTAAGATATTTTTAAGTATAGGAGTGGTTGTGATTTGTCTTATGTTATAATTACTCACACTGGGTTTCTAGAGTGGATATTTTGTTGGAGATATCCAACCCTCAGATTATAGGAATAGAGATGCAAGAACACAAAAAAAGGGTTCCTACAGAGTGTTACCAATGTGACTAGCACTATGTCCTAGGTCATCTGAGATAAAGGCTTCCTAGTGACGTGGTATTGTCTACCAAAAAGACTTACTAGAGTGTGGTACCATGATTATAAACTCAACATAAGAATTTTATTTAGATAGGTCTTAAATAAGGATGCGGCGATGATCGATAATGATTTTATCTACTCATAGAAAATTTATATTCTTTCCTAATGATTAAAGCACTAATATAAATTCCAAACATTGAATACCACAATTTACATATGAATTTACTAGACTAATAGTAGATGACATCGTTTCTAAGGACTTTATGGAAGGGAAGTGCTAAGTCCTATATCTCTTTGATATACATGAAAGGTTAGTTGCACTACCTATGTGCCTAGGTACTAGAGAGTAATCTTCTTAAGTGTTTTTCACGGTGCATTATGGTAGTAATATTATCAATTGAATGATCTAATTGTGGTTTTGAGCTACCTAAAGGAATTTTAATATACCCAAGGTTACATGGAAGAGAAATTTCATATATAGGTGATATTTAATGCAAGACTATTCAGAGGCGTACAAACAAGGGTTACACGAATGCCTAACAAAGTGAAACCATTTTAATTTCTTACATGTATTCTTCCCCACCATAACTTTTCCCACTAAATGAAATATAATAATTTTATTTTTATATGCCATGATACTTTTCTAACCTAAATATATTCTCTAAAAATGTTCTCCTATGAATATGCTTCAATACTACGTATGGTGCCCTAATTGAAAAATAGAAAATTTACAGAATAACATACTCTAATAAGATTTAGAGAAAATATGAAAAAGTATAATAGTAATAGAAAATTTTAGGAGAACTAAAATACCTTAATTAACATTACCAGAACGTAAGGTTCACTTTCCAATTCAAGGGGAACCTCTAGATGAAGATAGCTTAATTTACAATATTCTTAAAAATACTTCTTCTACTTCTTTTTTTCATTTCTATATATCCTTCTAGTAAATTTCAAGTACCTATAACATTTTGGTAAGCTCTCTTATAATTATTTCTTTCATAACATATCTACTACGTAGGACTTTTCTAATGGTGACGGCTCAATAAATATCAACCTATATATCTATTTACAAGAGTTAAGATAGGAACATAGGAACATGTAGGATAATTAACTCTGTTAACTTTCCACTTTGTAACACTTCAATGGTAATGTTGAAATGCTTATCATGTGAGGCACGTATATAAATAAGTTATTTTTCATTCTTCTTGCACTTGTAACATTTCTCTGTGGCTCCTTAAGAGGGATTTCATTTCCAATGTCTCAGCTACTTTACGGTCACGCATATTGTGCCTTCCCATTTTAGTGGTATGTTTTAAAGAATAGAATGTATTTTCATTGACTTTTTTTCCTTAGGCATGTGGAAATTTGTGCATAAAAATATGATAAATGAGGCGATTTGGCACGATTATCAACGTTAAATCATTTGTAAGATGGTTATATTTAAATTTTTCATCATTTACTCAATACGTAATGAGAGATCATTATTTTCCATGCTCATTTAGAGAGGCGCCTATAAATGGAAGGTTCATGACTCATTTTTACTTTCTAAGAAGCTTTATGTCTTAAGTCTCTCATGAAATTTTCTTTGAAAGTACATTATGAGTATAATTTGTTTCTTGAAAGCCCAAAACATACAATAGATATAATTCCTTTGTCATTGAAACTATCATTCATGAAAATTGTAGTAGTGAGTGACTTGTTTGTTGGGTCCACATAAATGATGGCCATAAGTCATCTATATTGGAATAAGATTTAGAATCACTACTATCTACACCTAGTAATCGCTGAGTCATATTGTTGGCCATGCTCGTTATGGTAGATAGAAAAAAAAAAAACTTTTTCATTTTTATTGGAGATTTTGTGTTTGTTGTGCCCCCCAAGAGGGTTAGCATGAAATAAGCCTTCAATCATTTATAAGGGGATTTGCTTTTATTCTTACACCATTTAGGCCTAGAAAAAATGAGAGGTTGTTTTTTTCCCTGCTTAATAAGCACTTGTAAACAAGCCCTTTTTTCATTCTAGTTAGAAAGTTTACATGTTGTATTGTGCCCTTAAAGGGGATTTCCTTTTGAAATATTTCATTATATTTGGATCACAAGTGGGTTATAAGGCTAGTGTATTTCTTAAAATACTTTAATGAATTATAGATGTGACACTATTTGATAGATTAAAGTGTCATTTCATGCCAACAGTGATGGTGAGTGACTTATTTATTGGGTCCATGTGAACAAAAGTTATTATGGTAAATTTTAGGGTAGACAACTTCTATTTTCCCATTTAGTAATACATTACTTTTAATGTGGTAACTCTCATAATGGGAGGCGCTTATATAGAAAAATGTTTTTCCACTCCTATTACATGATTTGTTTTGTTTTTTATTGCTCTATATGAGAGGTATCCTTTTTATTGTGTTGAGTAGTCTATGTTGACCTATATTGTTCTTGTTCCTTTTTTGATGACTTTGTTGGAAGGCCATAATGTATTTTAATAGCATTTTTTTCATAGGGAAGAGGCATTTTTTCTTATAAATGTAATAAATAGGATAAATTTGCAAGAGTGTGGGTCTTAAATCAGTTGTAAGGTTATTTGGATTTTAGTATACCACTACTTACACTTAGTAATAGATGAGAGGTAGTCGTTAGCTATGATTTCTTGTTGAGGAATCTAGAAATCAATCTACTTCCATTTTATTCAGGAGGTTTAGGGCTAATTATGTCTACCTAAGAGTGATTTCCTTTTGTAATGTTTTAGTATATTTTAATTGCAGGTGGATTATGAATATAGTGTGTTTCTTGAAAGACTAATGTATAACAAACATGATGTAGTTATTCTAGTGGAAGTGCCATTACATGCCAATAGTGGTGGGAAGCAAGTTGTTTACTATACATGTGTGAAAAATTGATCAATTTTATTTGTAAGGTGATTAGCTTTTAGTTAGTAACCTATTCCACTTATTAACATATGGATGATAATGAGGAAATGATTTTCATGGGAAGCATCCACATAAATATTCTCTTATCCATTCTCCCAAAGTGATTATATTTATTTCCATCTCCCTACAAGGGATTCCCATTTAATGTTTCATATTCTTGTATGGATACCCCTATTTATTTTTCCCTTTTCTAGTGACTTGGTTAAAATGATATAATAATTGAAGTGAACATGAGAATTGGGCTCAAGTCATTTCTGAGGTAGTTGGATTTCATTTTTCCACTATTTACACTCAGTAATACATGAGAGGTAGTTGTTGGCCATGTTTTGTTTTTCTTTAGACACTTTTACATGGACCTTTTTTCATTTTATATTTTCATAGCTCATTTTGACTCCCTTAATTAGATTTCCATATGTAATCACCCACTGGATATGCATTATAAGTAGGTTATGAAGTTATTATGTCCCTTAAAATAATTATCTATTGTAGATATTACAATGTTTTTTCTAGTGGAAGTCTCATTTCATACCAATAGTGGTGGTGTTTAATATATTTATCAAGTTTATGTGGAAAATGGATATGTTTAATTTGTAGGGTATTCTACTTCTAGTTCATGACCCTTTTCATCGAGTAACGTGAATGTGGTTATGTATAAATTATCATGATGATGCTTATATAGAAAAATGATTTTGTATTCTTATTTAGGAATTGGTATTTTTTGGATCCTAAGAAAGCTTGCCTTTACAATGTCTTGACTATTTTATGGCTGCCAATATTGTACTTGTCACTTTTTGAATGACTTGGTTGAAATTCTAGTATTTTCTCTTAATGAAATTGCATTGCATATGCAAGTGGTTTTTTGTGCATACTTAGGTGACCTATCATGTCTGACCACAATAGTATAAGTTGATGCCATCTTAGCCCTCATTATTTATGCATATTGGGATAGTTTCTTGTGGAGTATGAAGAATACTCTAAAAACTTAAAACTTATAACTCTAGTTGAGGGTTGAAATATTCTAACCTTACTCCTAATTTCCTATTGCACTATGTTATAAATCAGATCACTAGGAGGATTATGGGTTATATTCTTTATTATTTTATGTTATTTCATAGTTGGAAAGAGAAACTTTTAGTGGAAATTAATTTTAAATAATAGCTAGAAATGCCATAGGTGTCAATTAACTCTATAGAGAGTACATATATCTTTGTACTTGATAATTTTCCATAACATATATATTAAAAAATAAATAAAGAAATTAATCTCACCTTCTCATTGTGTAAGGATTTTCCATAGAAAATATTTGTGTGTATTATGGATGGAGTATGTTTTTATTTTTATTTTTTATTTCTCACATTCTATATAATAATTTCTAAATTAATGATCTTAAATAAAAAAAAGTAACAATATATATTTCAGTAATTTTAAAAGATATTTTGTGACAATCCATTACCTAATTAGTTCTAATGAAATATATCCATGGCATTTTGGTGATCTACCTACCAACGAAACTTTAATTTTTTCTTTATCCAATTGATACTAATGCATTTTGACATTTTCTTTAATGAACTTGAATGTTTATTTGAGAAAATAATGACTTTTGGTTTTATATTTTACTATTCCCTTTCATAAATCTTGGTGTATTGCATTGCAATTTTTCAAACAAAAATTATCATAAGTTATTATAAAAATAACTACATAATTTACATAATATAATTACTTGGTCCTAAATTCCTCTTTTTTTTCAATGCGTAATTTTTATGTAATAAGAAATAAACACCTTTATTTTAACAAAACTTAAAATAAGTGGTATGTACCTTTAGCACATTCTATTTTGAAGTGATATTTAATTATTTCTCCAATTTTATGAGAAAATTTGATTTACCTATAGATAAACTTTGAGACTTTCAACCACTGTTATTTGAGTCTTTTGGTTCTTGTGGGACAATGGAAGTAAAAAAGTTTCATCTGCACTATAGAACTATAACAACCCTGGTGAAATTATCCCCCAATTTTAAATAATTGTAATTACACAAAGTCTGAGAGATGGGACACGAATTCCATTTTGCTTAGGATGGAGATTGCTTGAGGAAATGAGAGAAAATTAAATACATCAGACGTGGTTAGCTAAGGAAATTAAATATGTTTATTGATCATTAAAGCTAAGTACGAAGAAATGAATTGGCCCATATGTCCTTGGCCTCTAACAACAATAAAACACGGAGAAAATTAATGGACATGACATGATCATGTTGTCCAATATGAGTGAGATGTGTGGAGCTTGGGAAAAGGAGGAATGGTTTTTTTAGTTAAGGCACACAAAAAAGAAGGTATGAAGACTCCTGAAGACAAACATGGGAGGAGAATTATTAATTTACCTATAGACTGTAAGTGCAAAAGGAAAAAATTGTGGGAGGAATGGAGTTGTGAAGAGTGTCGGGTAAAAAAAGAAAGAAAATTATCAGCTGAAGAATCCTTAAGAATAGTATTTTTAGGAGGAATAATTGAGAGACCAAGTATAGAGTCCTTGAGAAGAGACTTCCTGGGAGGAAGAATTGAGAGACTAGTTGAAGAATCCTTAAGAAGAGTCTTGTTGGGAGGAAGAATTGAGTGACTAGTTGAAGAATCCTCAAGAAGAGGCTTGCTAGGAAGAAATTATTGAGAGAAATGGTTGACAAAAGGTTGAACAAATCCACTAGAAGATTAAGGATTGAAGAACCTACTTTGTTGGGGAAGAAACACTTGGGTGTTTTTGAGACTAAGGAACCACTATGACTTGCCTTAGGGTTGAAACTCGGGTGCTTTTCTCATTTATGAATCACCTTGAGAAGTGATTCCTTATGTCCAGCAGTAGCTTATCCATTAATGAAACTTCCTCTAGTTTGGGTTCTCATCCCTTGATAATGAGCCAATGATTCTTTGTTGTCTAGTACCATGATACATATGTTAATCCTAGTTGTAAGTCTGGAAGACTAAGAGGAAATCTATGTAGCTAGTGGGTGAATTTGTTGCATCCTTGTGACATTATGTTCAACTAAAAACATGGTTTGGGTTCCTTTCCAAAACCATCTCCACCTCAAGCACTAGAATCTGGCTCAGGGTCAATAGATGAAAGTGAGAACTAGCTGCAACAATCTATGGCTGGGTGGAGGTTTGCATTCCCATATTCAGATGCCCAAAACATCATGACATAAGTCTCTCTCATATATTGTCTCTGTTATTGAATGGGCCTTTTATTTTTGGTTTACAATTATTTCACTAGTACATGAGACATGACAATGTGGTTCATATTTAAAGAAGTGACTGTTATGTTGTATTATTGTTTTAATGACATTGGTATAGTGTGTAAGAATATTGGTTATGTTACAACACTATTAGAATGACCATTCTTCTTCTTTGTTGTCATATGTTGATTATGTTGATTTTAAGCTTGTATTACCTTATCATGTTGCAAGGTGGTAATATGGAGGGTTTCCTATTTTATCCTCATTGAACTATTGTTTATTTGAGATCCTTCTTTAATCCTTCAATGATGCATACCATGGTGTTCGGTTTGTAAATCCATTTTATTAAGGGCTTAGTTTAATAAATTTTCATTTGGTGTTGTGCGAGGCACGACCTCATAAGCTTGAATGAATTGGCTTAAAATTTGTGTATTCCATAGAAAGATGCATCCTCACTATGCACTTGTTAAGGTTGATGTCATAAGGCTAAGAGTGTTGTCTTTGTGTGGAGATGGAAACATGGGAAAATTCCTACTTAAATGACTAATTTTAGCCATGGTGACCAATTTGGTTGCTTATCGATAGTGGGTATTCATATATTGGGAAAATTTATGGTCAAGTTGCCTAGAATTCGTTTTCAACCAAATGGGATGCTTGTAACCTTTTGTTACCACCAGTTAAGTGATAATATTTATGGTCCATTCTTGTAACTAAATTGAACAAGATAAATCCTTGTTTATTTCAGTAATTTTGATTCCTATGTGGCCTTTTGGGCATCATATGACTTTTAGTCATTGATGTAAGCTTGTTGTGCTAATTGGACCTTCAATAGGAGCCTCGAGATTTGTGGACCGATATTAAACCATTTCCATAATCTATTGAGGAATCAAGGAATGATCTAGTCATAAGATCAGAGGGAATATCGCCAGTGTGTGCTTCACATAGCCTTAACAAGAAATGTTTGAGCCTTGGCATGGGTATAGGGACTTACAAAACCATTGTGGCCAAGACAAGATTGAATCCCTTTGGAAATGGTTTAAGACTCTCCTCCAAGATCTACCCAAGTAACCGATCAACTAGGGTAAACACGTGATCATAAGTTTCTATGATATGATTCGACCTCCTAAGTCACCTTAAGGAAGTGGAACCACTAGAAGCAAACCATGTAGACTGTCCACATTAGCATCATGACTCCTAGGAACCATCCCAACCACTCAAGTAAACATTCCTTATGTCCCACTAAGGTTTTAGACAACTAAACCATGAGACACTCCCTTTTTATGGGTAGGAATGCTTCCAAGAGGCTCTAGACGCTCCCATAACATGGGTATGCATGGGTCTAGGAACTTTTATGCTTAGTGTTGTGCCTTTGTCTCCGAGTTTTGAGCCATGTTTTTAGGCCCAAATCCCAAGTCACTGCCCAAAAATCAATGACACTTTTAGAACTATAAAATAACAACATAGTATGGATACACATACAATTACTTGAACAAGGACTTGACTGGATCCCTACTATAAATGGCAGACATTTCGTCAAACATGTCACAAATATGTAATCTACAATTTTAAATAATATATCTGAGCATAGGGGTTTAATACTCATCTAAGAATCACTAAGAAGCATTTATGCCTCAACACATTACGTGTAGTTTCATCCATTAAGCCATAGATACATTGTTCATTAACTTAAAAGTAAGAACATGATGAGAGCCATACATAGCCATTTTCATAATACATGCTCGTAACAAGTATAATAACCACATAAATACCAAGGAAACAACATACATATAAATCAATATAATAATCATGAAATAACAATGATAAAGAACCTCATATTAACGATGCAAAGGCCAACTAGTTGTGGGACTTCCATGAACCACCCAACCGTAGACATGGCTGAGCCAAATCTCTCTTCAGCCAATCACCCCATGCCATATTTCAAGCATGAATGTGGGATATCATAAAACACATAAATCAAAACCATATAGGGCTTCCAGAGGCCAAACAATCTCAACACATCAAACAATGATTCCACCTCATGGTCAAACATCACAAAACCATCATCTGATTGGTCTATATCCAAACTTTCAAGGGCTCTAGAGTGTTTGTTTCAACTAAGGCTTCCAAGACTAGTAAATCAACCTATTAAGGGCTTCTAGAGCATTTGTCCAATTAGGTGTTCCAAGACTAGTAACTCAACCCAAGTTGTTACAAGGCTTCCAGAGCATTTGTCCAACTAGGGATTCAAGGAACTAGTCACTCAACCCAAGTTATAGGAAACATGAGAACCAACCAAAAACAAAGAAATAAACCCACAACACCATGGATATATAGGAAATGGAAAGAATAGGAAAGTCCACTATTAATCTACACAATCACCTATGCCAATGACAGATCATGACCAATAAACCACATGCATATGCCATTCATGCCAAATCTAGTGAAGAAAAAATACATGTAACTGAGTGCCTATAAGAAAACCCCATTGTAGCTGATGATCTCGATGCCCTCTTATGCTTCCTTGCTCTTCCTTTGTCTTCGTGATCCAAAACTCTAAGTATTCCACACTCCTCCAAGAGTGCTCGAAAAAAATCTACATGTCCAAGAGTATGTGAGAGAGAGAATAGAGAGAGAGCTCCAAAATTGAACTAACAAAAGTCTGTGTACTAATCCTCATAAGCCTTTTTATTAATGATGCCTCTATTTTCTTCATTTTCCATTATTTTCCTTCATTTTCCTCCTTATATGCAACATGTGACCTTTCACCTCCCTTTTCTCTCAATTTCCATTATTTTCATAAATAAATGTGCCAAAATGCTACTTTACCTTTCTAAAATCTTGGCAATTTCCTTTTCCAATTTCCTTAACCATTAATCAATCACAAGTGATCCCCATCACTCTGATTTTTCCCAATATTCAGCTTGGTATAAGTGTCCCATCAATCGTTGTTATTATTTTACCTTTATTAACTTTTATTACATGGAAGTTTCACGAGGGTTGTTACAAATTACTTAGGCAAAAGCCTTATATCATTCCCTTAACCTTTAACCTTATCCATGGTCGAGACAAGAGGTACCAGCTTGAGTAAGGGTTAGATTCAAGGCTAGATTGATAGCCATAAAACCAGAAAATATCTCAATGCAAGACGAATGTAATGGGTAGCCAAGATTAAATGATGGAGATGATCAATGACTCGGAAAGGGGATAAGATGATGTAAGTTAGTAGGGGTCGCATCCTGAAATCCCATAGAAATTTTCTCAAAGGGAAGAGTCAAGATGACGACTACTGGGTTGAGTTGGAAAGGTCATCAACTTGATGCCATTGAGTACGAACTAGAAGCATTGATAGTACTAGGGGGAGGGCCTCGTAGGGCACATATGTTATAGACATTTTTGGGCACTTCAACCCCAATCATAAATGTCCATAAACTGAGGGATCCTAATTCCCTAAAAGTGTTGCTTCACTGCCTAAAGGAACAAGGTCAGCTGATTACATCATCTCCTAGAAGTTCTCCACTAAAAACTGCTCAGAAATGGTCAAAACTGGACCATACTGAATACCCAGTGCAGAGGTGCGATGCATATCACCTTCCCAGTGTAAAGGGTGTGATGCATACCGAATGGCCTCTCTGTAGGGTGTGATGGTCAGGAATGGACAAATGGCAGGGACAAATTGTGAGGTGGAAGATCATGGAATCTTCCAGAAACTTCCCCTCTGACACTTGCCTCTCTGTTTTCGACCAGGGATGAGTAAGAGATCATCATTCTCCAAGTGGAATCAGGAACTATCAAAGAGAGGAAACTAATTAAGACCCCAGAAGATGACTCACTCCCCTACAATCATCTATATATGGATCCCTCATCACAGAGATCCAGAGGCTGGAATCTTGTATTTTGTAGAGAAGTGTTGTTGGTTTTCTGGTGTAACTTCATAGTGATGGGTGATCTAAGCTTTACTTGAGGTGAAGAAGGGATTTCTTGCTGGACGATGATGTTGGGTTAGAACATATGGTTGTAATCCTCTTGCTACTTTTGATCTTAATAAAGCTATTCAAGTTTTCCTCCATATTCTTGTATGTTTGCTT
>APFE030718040.1:60787-71054 GCA_000404065.3 Pinus taeda
CAAGGAAATCAAGTGCAAGACTAAGGTTGGTCTCCTTTGTTCCACTCTTATCTATTTTCATAAAGGAAAACGAAAGTAGACTTTACTTGTTTTTTTCTAAGATAGCTACTAGTCTTAGTGGGAATAGCAGCATCCGAGTGGACACTATTCCCGGTAACAAAATGGCGACTCCACTGGGGAGCAACTAGATTGTTTGTTAGCCTATCTTTGTTTCTTTTATAAACTTACAGACTGAGCCTAAAGCCAAGCCAGCTAGCCTTCGAACTGCACTTGTTATACAAATGTAAAGTAGATCAATGTTGCTTCAGTCTATCTCTGGGTTTTGTTTATGAATTAAACAATTGATCTACAAACATTCTAATTTCCCTAAGTGGTGGCTCTAGTAACCTCCTTAGATCAACCCCTATGATTTACATATACTGAACATCACTTACTCGGCCTAAATCCCTAAACTGAATTGCAAATTGTGAGTAGAAACTCATTTAAAGTCTCGCACTAGTACCATCGCACCCTGCCTTCAAGGTAGTCTATATGCATCACAATTCTTGAGTGAAGTAGGTGCGATGCATATTGAATTCACTATGTGATAGGTGTGATGGTTAGGGAAGGTTAACTTTACCTTCAGAATTTGGTTTTTTCCTCACTATTTTCAATCCTATTCAGGAGTTTTGTTGTCTGTGGTCAATGTATCTCTATGAAAACCCCCTTCTCTTACATCATTCCGCCTCTATAGTGCAAAGAACTGTAAGTGTTTTTATGTATTGTGCGCCATTTTCAGTTCTCTTTTGCAAAGAAGTAGCATAGTCGAACTATCATTTCTTGATCTGAAAGTGTCGTAGATATTGTTTTTAGTCATAGAAGACAATCCCTTTATTATTGATAGTCGATTATACAGTTACTATTGTATATGATTTGAATTAGCAGTTTTTAAAGTGTCGAAAATGAATTTTCATTTCGAAATCGCAAAGTGTCTCCCTTACCTTCACTTCATTTTGAAAGGAAATTTATTGAGTATTATCGCTTTGAAAATAATTCAGACTTGCACTTTGCTTTCTTATCATCATTCATACATTAATAAGGCTGAAAACAAATACATGCATGTGCATTTTCATTTAGACTACTTGGTTTGATTTAGGACAATGCATTTAGCGTGTGCTCTGTGCTCTTTGTTGAAAGATTCTTAACTTTCTTTCCTTACTAGCAAGGATTTTCATTGCCAAAAGAAGATTAAACATTTGTTTATCATCTTAGACTGCATTTTAGGAATTGTATACACATCACACGGTGAACCTGAAAGACAATTTTTTAAGCAATATCAACTTAAAATAAATTTAATGAATCTAACAACGCTTTGCAACCTAACGCACAACATCTAGAGGTCTAGGCTAGAGACATATTCCGGTGTTGTAAAGCCTGGTAACTATTGCTTTCATTGTTGGTTGGGTGATTCCTCCACTCTGAGATGGAAAGTGCCAGTACGGACTTGTGCTCCCATGTACCGTCAAGTATATATTGGGAGACCACAATAGGCTGCATCCTTTATCCTTAGGAAGCCGTGTCTACCGCCCTATCGATCATAATGCACTAAACACAGCATTCGGGAAGATTGACTGCCATACCGTAAAAAGTATTCTGCAGTTTTGTGATTGGTTTGGTAATCCCCTATGCCTAGATTTCTAGAGAAGTCTATTTTTCTCCTTTTCAGACTCCTTAAAAGAAAAGGTCCTCTGAGCACTTGTCACTTCAGGCTCACTAAAAATAGAAGGTGACTAGAGTCATCTTTTGTTTTTTCTCGACTCTTTAAAATTGAAAAAACAATTTGTGTCAAAGCATCCAAAATTCATTTAATTTGAAAAGCATTTTTCCCTTTTATTTTGAGCTGATCAAGTAATCCGCAATCGTGGAAGAAAGTTAATCAAAACCCCATCGTTCCCGGAGACTTACGAGTCAACCATCATTGACTCCAAAAGTGAAACCATTCCAGACAAAACGAACTCGTTTGACCGGGTCAAAGTCCCCTAGGTTGGTTGGAGCCAATACTCCGACATCCTTAGAGACTCCGGTTACTTCAAACATTTTTGGTATCCCTTCCTCTATAGGAGAAATTCCGCAGCAACAGAAGGACATTACAACTGATCTTAGTGTGACGGTAAACACTACTATTCCTGAACCAGCTCCATCTACAGTTGATTCGAAAGGTGTTACTCTCCAACCATCTGCTGCTGCAGAACTTATATCTTCTTCGGCGTCAGAAATATTTTACAGACCTTACGGTCTGCCTCTTCCTCCTGGATTTATTGCCATAGAAGAGATTGTGGAAGATCCATCATCTAGCACTCCAATGCAACTTGGAGCTAGGATTGCCCTATATCCTTCTTCATCAGAAGATATTCACCCGCCATAGGAAGTTCCTGAAGAATCGCTAAGGAATCTTTTGGATAGGCTTAATATGTCTAAACAACCGTCGACATCAAGGACTATGTTACCCGACACAGCAGTAGCAGAAGCTCCTTCTGCTACTCTGACGATGTTCGTCGGTGTGCTATCTGTCCCAACTAGCTCTCAATCACTGGATGGAGTCCATCAAGGGGCTATTTCGACAGTATGGACTGTTCCCGTTTTTTTGTCTGGAATTATATCTGGAATCTCTTACGTTGAGTCTTAACAAATTGATCCTTTGCAAGGTCAATTTGGGCAAACTGGTTCCCAAAGGCAAATCATTCCTTTGAGTATTGGATTATCATCATATGCAGGGTCGTATACCCTTTCATTGCCTTCCTCGGCAGGACAACCATGCGTGAGTTCACAACAAAATTTGGGTTATGCTGGAATCACGACTAGCGGTTGGGTGCCAATACTACCTCAACAACCAAGAGTTGGATGCTCAATGCAACAAATTTTACCTATGACAAATATCCCCACTACGCCGGCTATTGTGGTAGTATCGCAAGTACAAGCGTTACCATTTGTATGCCAACCTCAAGTTTCGCAGGTTGTAATGCAACAATCTCTTGTACCTACGACACAACTGCAATCACCAACTAGTGGAATGGAACAGGTTCAAACGGGGAATGCCAACCCCCATCTTGGTCAAATAATCAGTACTGGAAAACAACCCATGGCTTCACAACCATGGCTGGTGCAATACCAACAACCACAATTCCAGCAAGCTTACCAAGGATATGAGCAACAAGTCTTTGCAAGTAATGGGTAGCCGTATCAACCATATCATAATGGTTATGCCCATCAACCTTTCCAAAGTTACCAACATCAAATGCATTATGCTGGTATGCAAAGACCAACTGCTCAAGCGATTCCATCTTATCCTAGGTATGCTCAACCATGCCTAAATCAACAATTGCCTTTTGTTGCAACTTTAGAGTTACCGAATCTAAGTCGACTAACGAATGATCCAATTGCCTACGCCCCTTGGTGGCTGGCGATTCTGCATAAACTTCCATCTGATATTCCTAAATTTAATGGAAATCCGGGTGAAGACCCATCGAATCATGTGATGGCCTTTCATCTATGGTGTTCATCAAACACTCTCAATGATGATTCGATCAAGCTTCGCTTCTTTCAGTGAACGCTAACTGGTCCGACAACACAGTGGCATGTCGAATTGCCTAGAGCTTCATTTGATAGCTTCAGTACCCTAGCCACAACCTTTTTAACCCATTTTCAGTTTACCTATAAGGTACGAAATAGGAACTGAGCTACTTACCAATTTCAAACAAACGACGGCGAATGGTGAATGGCGACGTCGTCGTAGAATGGTAAAAATGTATGTTCCTGATTAGCTATTGGCTGAATGGTTTATTAAGTCATTGTTACCTACTATTACAGAAGATGTGGCAAAGGGAGGAGTCGTCACTGAAGAGCAAGTTATTGCTCGTGCACAATATCTAGACTTGATCTATACTCAGTCTAGCACGCTCTACAATAAAATCCCTGATTCTCCTAGACCATAATTTTTTTGTTCCTCCACCTCCTAAATCAAACAAAGACTCTCATTCCGGCGATGGCATGATAGGTACGACAAGCACTAAAACCGTAAAGGCTACATCGAAAAAGGCCTGTATGGTTTTGAGTCAAAATGCAAATGAGCAACTTCTAGCCTTGGAAGTAAATTTTGTGTCAACAGAAAAAGGCAAAGAACCCAAGCAACCAAGAGGCAAGAAGAAAAAACAAGGGAAGAAGAAAAACTAGGAGGACTCATCTCCTAGAACATCTTCTACAAACCCTTCTGGGAATAGGAAACAAAAAACTCCATGTCATATATGTGACGAGGATCACTGGACCAAAGATTGTCTATATAAAGATGAACTTAGAAAATCCTTCAAAAGTTCAAAAACCTCGGCTGTATTGACTGATCCATTTCCAAACCCAGGAACAAATCTAGTTGCTAGCGAAAATGCTTCCCCGTCCCAAGTGCTAATGTTGTTAGTTTCAAAGCAAATGAATGATGCTCTGATATCAAAAAGGAGTAAAGATTACGAGAATCCACAGATGTTGAACAAAAAGGATAATCATCAACCTAGTAGTTCAACAACAACTTCAACCAAAGTTGTGCCACCCATCATTCCTGAATTAACAATAAAACCGCCAAAGGGAGTAGTACACAAATCAACATTTAATCCTCATGCCCGAGCAGCACAACACTATAATAGTGGAGGATTTAGCCCAATCGCCCTCTACGATGTTGACTCTTGAGGTACTGCAAAATTGCCCCTCCCAAAAGCAGGCTTTATTATCAGCAATAGGTGGGATTGACCCAACGGATTCCAATCTTGTATCTTTTAATCACAAAGGATACGACCCTCAGTTACCAACTCAACTAGCTTTCCTCATTCAAGTGAAATCCCTCAACAAAACTATTCACAGAACAATTATTGATGAGGGGGCATCCACATGTATCATGTCGATGAGTTGCTGGAAAACTCTAGGGTCTCCATCCTTGTCGCGATTGTCGACAACATTAAAAGAATTTGATGGACGAACATACACCCCGTATGGAATATTAAGTAATTTGCAAGTCGAACTGGGGGGAAAAATAGTAGAAATCGATGTTGAAGTCATCGACGGAAACCTCGATTACAACATCCTATTGGGAAGACCCTGGATATATTCCATGGCAGCAGTTGCGTCGACCTACTTTAGGAAAACTGCATTTCCTTCCCAAGGAGGAATTACAATAATTGACCAACAAACTTTTCTCCCCAACAGTTCACAAGTTACGGGAAGCATTTTGATGATCCATGGAAGCCCTAGCACACTTCACAATATCGGAATAGGCCTACTAAAAGACCCCACATTATTGGGAACTTTTACCCTATCACCTCCAACCAATTTGGCAGGAGTGGCTAACGTAGGAACCTGCAATATGATATCTTTCGTTCAAAGGATGTCAGAAAACAATGTTAAAATGGATCATCTACAGGTATTGCCTCTAACCCCACTAGAAATATTATAGCAATCAATGTTTTCAGCATGGGAGGCAAACCCGTATCAACGCTCATCAAGTGTTTGGATAGATAGCTCTAAGGAATATGGCACCCCTTCAGATCCTTGGTCGCAAGTACACTCTACAAACGAAGGAATCATTCAATCGATGATGATTGATGGGGCACCATGGGAAGATTACCACCATCTTTCCCATCTTCTGAACTGGAAAGAAGATAATTCCAGCAACCTACACCATCCTTCAGTATTTGACTTTCTGACGAATACTTTAAATATAGTGGATTCCGAGCAAAACCTATCCAATATCGAAGAGACTACTACGATAGATATCTCAACCAAAATAGATGTTGTAGAGAATATTCATGTTGGCAAATCTTGTTCTTCTTCAGAACTGGAAATATATAGCGCTCTCTTTCGCGAGTTTAGAGATGTCTTTGCTTGGTCATATGACGAAATGCCAGGTATTGACTCGAGAATAGTTGAACACGAAATTAAGATGTATCCAGATGTCAAACTAGTACGACAATGGCTACGGCAGGTGCACCCCAAGAAAGCCATTGCCATCAAGGCAGAAGTTGAAAAACTCCTCCATGCTGGTTTCATTTACCTCGTTCCTCTGACCGATTGGGTATCAATATTGTTCCTGTGATGAAAAAACAAGGAACGATTAGAGTGTGCGTTGATTACAGGGATGTAAATCAAGCTTGTCCGAAAGACAACTATCCTACACCCTTTATTGACTAGATAATTGATGAATGCACTGGATGCGAAATATTTTCATTTATGGATCAATTTTCGGGTATAATCAAATAAATATCCGCCCATAGGACCAGTCAAAAACTGCATTCATTTGTCCGTGGGGCACATTCGCATATCGCAAGCTACCCTTTGGTTTGAAGAACACAGGGGCAAATTTTCAAAGAGCTATGAACTATGCTTTCCATGAAATCAAAAACATCGTTCAACCATATCTCGACGATCTTCCAGCTCACTTGCGAAAGCGTACCAATCATCTGCGGCATTTGAGAGCGATATTTCTACATTGCCGACACTACAAGATATGACTCAATCCACACAAATGCGTGTTTTGTGTCAGTTCTGGTCGTTTACTTGGCTTCATGGTCTCAAAGGATGGGATTCGTCTCGACCCATGCAAGGTTCAGGCAATCATCGATTTTCCTCCACCTTCAAACTTGCTTCAGATTCAAAAACTCCAAGGGAAAGCAAACTTCCTAAGGAGGTTCATTCCAAATTACGCCGAACTAGCAAAAGGTTATACTCGTCTATTGAAAAAAGAAGTACCCTTCGTTTGGGATCAGGTCGCGCAAGCTTCCTTTGATGCTTTAAAGCAATCTCTAATACAAGCGTCATTAATGTATGCTCTTGATTATCAAAAAGACTTTAACCTATATCTAGCTGCAGCAAATACCACCATAGCAATGGTTTTAGTTCAAGAAGACAATGGAATTGAACATCCTATATATTATTTAAGCTGAAACTTAAATGATACAGAAATGAAATACTCCTACATTGAAAAGCTAGCCCTAGCAGCTGTTCAAGTGATATAGAGATTTCAACACTACGTCCTCTTTAGAAAAACTACCATTTTATCATATTGCAACCCCATGACTTATATATTGTCGCGACTAAGCTAGGGGGAAAATATTAAAAATGGATAGCAATTCTACAAGAGTTTGATCTGGAATTCAAAAAATCCAGATCAAAGAAAGCACTGGTATTCGCAGAGTTACTATGTGATCTCCCATCGTCGTCCAACGATGCAACATTCGAAGAAGAAATCGTGGATGAAAATTTGTTTTTGATATCTTCAAGGGATCTGTGGTACAGAGATATAATCGTCTATCTCCAGACACAAACATATAGGTCTAATACCTCACACTCCAAACAACAACGTATTTTATACCAAGTGAAAGACTACATGATCGTTGGTGATACCCTTTACCATCATTGTATCGATAAAGTTCTGCGGAGGTGCCTCACCCATGAGGAGGCTGAAAAAATCCTGAATGATTATCATTCAGGCGCATGTGGGGGGCATCAATCCGGTTATGCTACGATGAAATTTTTTTTGCAAGTAGGATACTTCTGGCCAACAATGTTCAAAGATTGCATAACCACAGTTAGAAGCCATGCTTGCCAAATTTTCGATAGCAAAACCAGAAGACCACCCGCACCGCTACAACCAATAGTTGTTGTTGGGCCATTCGCCAAATGGGGCATAGATTTCATGACATGTAACCCCACCCCGGCCGGGGGGCATGGGTATATCATAGTCGCGGTATACTATTTTACCAAATGGGCCGAGGCGATGCCTACATTAAACAACAGTGGTGAAACGACTGACCTTTTCTTTTTTAATCACGTAGTCCCCAGATTTGGCGTTCCACAGGCCATAGTCATAGATCATGGATTGCATTTTCGCAATCACATGATGGTTGAGTTGGCTGCCAAATTAGGACTGTCCCACGACAGCTCCACTTCGTACTATCCGCAAGCTAACGGACAAGTTGAGGCAATCAACAAAGTCCTAAAGCGTATGCTACAAAGAATGATCGGAGTCCATAAACGGGATTGGCACTTGATCCTGTACTTGGCCTTGTGGGCATACCGGAAATCAGTAAGAAATGCGACCGGGTTTACACCTTTTCAACTTGTGTACGGTCTGGAAGCAATCTTACCTATTCAATGTGAAATCTCGTCCCTCAAACTCGCAGTCGACCTTCTCCCCGGAACCTCAATAGAAGAGGTTTGTTTCTTGGAACTAATCCAATTGGATGAAACCTGTCATGATGCAGCTTCAGCTAATGAAGCTCATAAGAAATGAGTCAAAGCACAGTTCGACAAAAATGTCAAACCTCGCGTCTTCTCAGAAGGTGACCTGGTCTTACTTTACAACCAGGAATCCGATAAGTTGGGAGCAGGGAAATTCAAATCATTATGGATGGGTCCCTATATTGTTAAGCATGTATTAGCAAAAGGAGCCTACGAGTTGATGGACTATGATGGGATTCCACTAGCGCAACTTCGCAATGGGTTGTACCTCAAGCGTTACTATGCTTAATTCCACGTAGTAATCCTTATACTTTTGTTACATTTTTGTTTTCGCTAAGAGAAATTATTTTGGTTAGGTAATCCGCTTTTTTACATTTGTTGCAGATGTTGAACCTATTCGAATCATTCGTTGGACATGCCAATGGAGCGAGTCGTAGTTCGCGGAACCTGTCTTCTACGACATGGGCCATTTTCAATCCCAGCAATGAGTTAGTAAGTTTCAGAGGGGTATGTATTGGTCGGTCGATGAACAATATAGTTGAATACAGCGCATTGATAGAGCTCCTCTCTAATGCCATCACACATGGCATATGCCGACTTGTCATCAGGCTAGACTCACAGCTTGTCATTCTACAACTCACTGGCATCTATTCTGTGTGGAATCTAGCTATCTATCGCATGTTCCTATGAGTCGGGATTTTGGAAAGACAGCTTAATTTCATTCAATATCAACATATTTCCAGAAGTTTAAACACATTGACAGACTCATTGGCAAATTATGTATTATATAGACATTTGTGACATTTATAAAAGAAGCATCACATCAATATATGCAGCAGGATCATGTAACTTAACCAAAATAAAGCTCCGAAAATAAAAAAATATACATAACTGTTTATAGTTTATACATAATGTTCTGTAACCAAGAAAAAATCAGTCAAATGACCCAAAACTCAAAATCCTAGGGGGCACCCTAGTCTAATGATGCTAGTGATAATAAGTCACCGCCTGTGCAATCATGTGTAAAAGCCTAGTCCATCGACTCGGCACTCCAGTAGTATGTCGCTGCAACCGCGGAGGCAGCTTGTCGGTCCTCACATCTTGGATACCAAGGGTAAGACCCTCGATCTGTTCCTATAGTGCTGAAAGTGTCTCGACCACATCAAGGTCGCGAAGGATGGCCCTCCCCACAACCTCTCTTGCTGGAGCGGCTGATGGGTCTCTGCGGCGTACTGTCCATCGAACTAGTCCAATATCTACATGAGCATATGAGTTTTGATTAGTCTTGGTCAAGAAAAAATAAGAACATTATAAATAACAATGAACAGAGATATGGTCAGAAGATTTACCCATAGCACCCCACTACTCGCCGGCTGGCAGCACCAAATCCGGGTCACCCTGGAAATCCATGCCAGCATACGGAAACTTGGCATAAACCATCTCCTGACGATCAAACCACTCGAAGAAAGTATCAGAAAAGGAAATCTAAGGCTGGCCAGCATGTCAAGACATGAGGTCAACCCATCTCTGCATCCGTGGTTTAGTCGATGGAGGTAGGCCAAGTGAGATGTATTGCGGCTGCATCAGTGAGATTCTCTCCAAAGCGAAAGCGGTCGAAATAGAACCATAGCCGAAGTTCTTGGATCTTCCACTTTTCACCTTGGTCAGTTGTTCTATCATCACAGAGAGTACTGCATCACACCATTTGAACACCTTCAGTTCAAGGCATTCCAAAGCATACTGCATGTAAGACCTGTTAGCTATGTGAAGAGCAGAACTACCATCCAGTCTAGCAAAAGTGAATAGAATGGTCTACAAGGGCCGGTCAGTGAAATCTCGAATATTGATCTTGTCATCCGTACTCGGTTGAGATCCCTCTCTGCAGTGCCAGTGAATATACTCCCTCACGGACTCACCCCCATGGGTGGAGCCCGAGAATGAGAGAGGGGCACCATGCCTCGATAAACTGGTTAGAAAATAGATGTCCACGACAGTCAAGGGGATTGATTTG
>APFE030718040.1:73503-106115 GCA_000404065.3 Pinus taeda
GCTTTAGGGGCCAACTATTATAGAAATTTTTGGGCACTTCAAACCCAATCATAAATGTCCATAAACTGAAGGCTCCTAAGTCCCTAAAAGTGTTGCTTGACTGCCTAAAGGAACAAGGTCAGCTGATTACATCATCTCCCAGAATTTCTCCACTAAAAACTGTTCAGAAATGGTCAAAACTGGACCATACTGAATACCCAGTGCAGAGGGTGTGACACATATCACCTTCCTAGTGTAAAGGGTGTGATGCATACTGAATGGCCCCTCTGTAGGGTGCGATGGTCAACAATGGACAAATGGCAGGGAAAAATTACGAGGTGGAAGATAATGGAATCTTCCAGAAACTTCCCCTCTAACACTTGCCTCTCTGTTTTCGACCAGGGATGAGTAAGAGATCATCATTCTCCAAGTGGAATTAGGAACTATCAGAGAGAGGACACTAATCAAGACCTAGAAGATGACTCACCCCCTACAATCATCTATATATGGATCCCTCATCACAAAGATCCAGAGGCCGGAATCTTGTATCTTGTAGAGAAGTGTTGTTAGTTTTCTGGTGTAACTTCATAGTGTTGGGTGATCTAAGCTTTACTTGAGGTGAAGAAGGGATTTCTTACTGGAGGATGATGCTGGGTCAGAACATATGGTTGTAATACTCTTGCTACTTTTGATCTTAACAAAGCTATTCAAGTTTTCCTCCATATTCTTATATGTTTGCTTATATATGCATTTGTATGGTTAACACAGATATGTTCCTATGTTATTTATGAATATAGATCTTTGTTCTTAGATAGTAGTATGTTGCTGTGATTCCACGGGCGCTCTTTGAAGCTCAGTAGATGAAGAAGAAGCCGCAAAGCTCTATCAAGAAGGAGAGGAATCAAACAAGGAAATCAAGTGCAAGATTAAGGTTGGTCTCCTTTGTTCCACTCTTATCTATTTTCATAAAGGAAAACAAAAGTACACTTTACTTGTTTTTTTCTAAGATAGCTACCAATCTTAGTGGGAATAGCAACATCTGGGTGGACACTATTCCTAGTAACAACATCAACTTAGAGGTTATTCCCAAAAAGTATAGAGAGGAGTGCACAATTGAATGAAAGGGATGATGTGAGCCCAGGATGCAACAACATACACACATACCTAACCACCAAACCATAGACAGGTCATCCTAGAGAGTCAATCTTAGAGAAATACATCAAGCACAAAATTAAAATGGGTCAAGTAATAGATCCAGGAGATGAGAAGTTTGGAAGCAAATAACAACCCATAGAGTGGCCCGCAATATATAAATATATAGTCATACATATATGTATAAGGTTTCATTTTAGTGTAACACATAGGGTCATGGAACCTAAACACTCGAACGGGTTGGAAATCATTAACCATTTTCAATGTGGCACTAGGAGGCTAGCTAACAAGTATACGATGTGGCTAAGATGATGATCTGGCACTATCTAATTCACCATAATTGCAATAATGGTCACATCTCCTGATATGAATGCTATATTGTTGTAAATTTTTATATCACTAGAATCATCTTAATGAGATGAACACAATGGTGATGTCAAAATTAGGCTTTAATTGTGTTGGAGAGATCAAAAATTTTAGACCCCATTTACATAATGACACCTCAGAGCTTGGGTCAATATAGTAACCACCCCCCCTATTAATCAATTTTATGGTGATTATTTTGAAGGCGAATATCACAAGGTGACATCAAAGTATTCATGTTCAACACTTAGACTGTATGGGCTCTATAAATGACAAGTGAATGAAGGGTTTTTGTAAGGTGTTTCATATTGATTTTTCAAAAATTATTAAACAAATGTTTTGGTTTTAAAATAATTTCTATGACTATTTGATTGGTATAGTTACTTGGTGATCTTCTTGTGTAGTGTGGATCAACTATTCACATGTTTCATTATGATTGGTGACCTAACATTTGTGTTGAAAGATTTATATTTTGTGGACTATGGAGGCTGTGTACTAATAATTGGTTAAATGACTAACATTAGTGTGCTAATATTGGTTGTTTGTTCTAGCCAAGGCTTTCCATAATAGTCCTAAAAAAGCATGATCATGGAAATTATTTATTGTTCATTATTTATATTATTATTATGTCTCTAACAATTATTTGTGAATGAAAACACATAACGTAATATAGAATTATACGAAGATCACCCAAAATAACAAATGGTGGTACACTATAAATCTTGATGAAAAAGAAACTATCAGCCATATGGTAGAATATAATTATGACAACACATCCCACATGAATGAAGAAGTAAGGGAAAATGAACTATAAATATCAACTGGCCAAGGGGAAGGGACAGACCCTCTTGATTTGATGGGTATCTTGAGGAGCTCAATGGATAAGACAAGGAGTTGGAAGGTCGATAATGAAAGGTTGGTAAGGGCTTAGGAAAACAAATCTGAGGTAAACGCAATCATATTGCAAAGCCCCTTATACTTGCAAATGAAGAGGAAATATGGGTTGGGGGCTAGTCATAAATAAAGGTAGAGCACTTTGAAATTAGAAAAGAGAACAAATTGGGCAGATGGTAGCAGGTTTAGGAAACAAATAGAAGGTAAAGTGAGGACACCGTGAGAGGAAATGCACCATTGAGCATCCTAGAGAGAAGGATGACCACTTATTGGAATCATTTCGGTAGACATTCTAGATCTACCCAGAAGACACCATTGCACCATCATTCTCATATTCATCATCAGAGGAGAGGAGAAAGGGCATATATGCTAGAATATTTTAAGAAAGCCAAACCAAACACATTTGATGGATAAATGAATATATATGAAGATATCGAAGCTTGGCCACTTAAAATGAGAAAGTTATTAAGAACCCATAACTACTCTAAAAACATAAAGGAAAATATATCCACCTATAGTTTGATGGGGAAGGTAGACATATGGTGGGAATATCTGAAGAATGTTTAGGGAATAAGAGAAGAGGATCCAACTTGGAGAGAATTTGAAGGACTCTTCAAAGATAAGTATTTATTACACCAATATTACGATAGTAAGGAAAAGGAATTTTATGGGCTAAAAATGGGACAACTATTGGATGAAGGGTATATCAACAAGTTCCTAGAATTTTTGGAATATGTGCCATAAATCAAGGATGAGAAAGAAAAGGTCCAGCGGTTCATTAGTGGGCTACCAATATCAAATTTTGGAACCTTAGACATTGGATAATCATATCAAGAAACTAAAACACTATTAAGAGAAGTCAAAACACAAGCTAGAGCTCAAGGACGATTTCAAAGCAAGGGGTAACTTTGATATTAAAGAAAAAATCATAGATATCTATAGTAGCAGCTACAGGGGAAGGAAACAATTTTCACCACTCATAGAGATGAGGTTGAACAAGGGTTCAAGATTTCTAGTAAATCCTTACCTACTTAGGTCACAAGATAAGAACCCAAAAAGTATTTGAAAGAACCCTTCAAGTGTTGGATTTATGAGGAGAATCACCTGATAAAGTATTTCCCATAATGTATGAATGATGGCTCAAGGTTGTATCAGGTTTAGGAAGCTAATACATTTCAAGGCATGGCTCTAAATGTGTCAAGAGTCTACATAGTTGAGGAAGATATGAAAGATGGTCATCCAGCCTCAACTAGTGAGAGGGTTGGTTAAATGTCGAGAGATTGTTATCGCATCGTGATGGGGAGTGATGTAAATAAACAATAGAGAATTGTGTAGAATTTAAATTAGATTGATGGGGATTAGGTGGTTGTAACTTTTTAACATTTTTGTGCACGTTGTGTTTTTAGACTATTTTTAATTGAGTGATTCATAAATTTCGTTTGTTGATTTGTGCTCATATTGATTCAATATTTTTCTCTTTTTAGTTGACGGGTGATGGTCATACTACATTATTTATGCTTTGTATCATTTTACAAACTATGATGACTTTTTTATTTCCCAATTTCTTTTTTTCCTTCGATGTTTTGGGTCTTAGGGAAAGTTGTGAGAGTGGAAGTGGAAAACATGAGGGAAACCATGAGGATGGCATAGGTTTTCATCAAAGGAAACTCTTGAAAAAGGATGGATGACCATACTCACAAGATACACTACAAGGACATAGCTTCATGAAAGTATGGTTACATTCGTTGTAATTTTACCTATGATGAATCTCACAATAATTCTTATCTTGTGATGCAAGGATATTGGGAGAGTGAGCTTGGCTCCAAGAGGAATATAGAAAACAAGGTGAAATCAAATTGCCCAACAAAGCACCGTAGGATTACAAGGAACCCACTAAAAGATGACCAACGTACTGGATCATGTAACCTTTTCAGTTACTCTATAAGAAATTATTTGTGCAAGTGAATGTAAATGAGCTACAATTATAGACATCACTATCATTTTGCTTGAGTTAAGCATGTTCTATTTTGTTTGGGGACATATTAATAAGTATGGTGTTCCCCTAAGGGTGAGGGTTTTGTAACAGCTCCCATGAAATTACCTCCCAATTCTACAAAATCGTAATTACACAAAGAATGAGAGATAGGACTTAAATTCCAGTTTGCTTGAGATGGATATGACAAGAGGAAATGAGAAAAAATTAAATGCATAAACCATGTTTGGTCAAGGAAATTAAATAATCTTACTGAGAATTAAATCTAAATGTAGAGACAAGAACTAGCTCATATGTCCTTGGCCTCTAACTATAATAAAATAGGGCAAATATTAATGGAGTTGGCATGGTAGCATTGTCCAATATGAGTGGGTTATGTGGAGCTTGGGAAAAGGAGGAGTGGTTCTGTTAGTTAGGGGGAATGCGAAAAGGAGATATGAAGACTCCTAAAGAGGAACATGGGAGGAGTATTGTTAATTCACATACATACTATAAGTGCACAAGGAAAGAAACATAAGTGGAAGAGCATTGAGTAAAAAATGAAAGAAAATTACTAGCTAAAGAATCCTCGAGAAGAGGCTTGCTGGGAGGAAGAATTGAGAAACCAGCTGAAAAATTCTTGAAAAGAGGTCTGCTTGGAGGAAAAATTGAGAGACCAGTTGAAGAATCCTTAAGAAGAGTCTTTTTTGAAGGAATAATTGAGAGACCAGCTGAAAATTCCTCAAGAAGAGGCTTGTTGGGAAGAAATTATATAGAGAAATGATTGACTTAAGGTTGAAGGAATCCACTAAAAGCATGAGGATTGAAGAACATACTGCGTTGGGGAAGAAATAACTAGATGTTTGTGAGACTTAGGAACCAGCAGGAGTTTCCTTGGTGTCAATACAATGATGCTCATATGACTAATGAATCACTTTGAAAATTTATTCCTTTTGTAGTGTGGATTCTCATCTCATGATAGTGAGATGATAATATCCATTGTATGGTATCCTAATAATGATGTTAATATTGATTATATGTTTGGAAGACTTAGAGGAAATATTTGTAGCTAGTGGGTGAAGGTGATGCGTCTTTGTAAAATCTTGTTCAACTAGAAACATGGTTTGGTTTCCTTTCCAAAAACCACTCCACCTCAAGCACTGGGATCTGGATCGGTGTGATAGCTACAAGTGAGAATTGGTTGCAACTATCTATGGTTGGGTGGAGATTCATAGTCCCGGAGTCAGTTTCAAAGAACTTCATAAGGTAAGTGTTTCTCATGTATTATCTATGTTAATGAATGAGCCTCATATTTCTAGTTTGGAATGACTTTAGTAATACATGGGAAATTATTGTGTGGTCCATATTTACGAAATTGACTAGTATGTTGTGTTATTTTTGTAAGGGAACTTATATAAAATGTAAGAATATTGGTTACATTATAACACTATTAGCATGACCAGTTTTCTTCTTTATTGCAATAAGTTCATTATGTTGATTTCAAGCTTGTATTTCCTTGTTGTGTTGCAAGGAGGTAATATGGAGGATTTCCTATTTTATCCTCATTGACCTATTGTTTTATATTATAGTCTTATTCAAGCCTTCGGTTATGCATACCATAGTGTTTGGTCTATACATCCATTATATTAAGGGCTCAATCTAATAATTTTTCATCTGATGTTGTGTTAGGCACAATCTCATGAGCTTGAATGAATTGGCTTAAAAGTCATGTATTCCATACAAAGATTCATGCTTGATATGCACTTGTTAAGGTTGAGGTCTCAAGGTTGAGTATGTTGTCTCTATGCAGAGATGGCATAGAAAATCCCTTCTTAAATGACTGGTTTTAGCCATGGTGATCAATTCAATTGGTACTCCATAGTAGGTATTCATATATTGGGAAATGTTGTCATCAAGTTGCTTGGAATTCCTATTCAACCAAATGAGATGATGGGAAGCTTGTGTTACCACCAGTTAAGTGATAGTCCTTATGGTGCATGCTTGTAATTGACCGACACAGGAGAAATTATTTTTTCCTAGAGTAATTTTGATTCCTTTGCTACCTTTTGGGCATCATACTATTTTTGGTCATCATTGTAAGCTTTTCATTTCAATTGGACCTTCAAGAGGGGCCTTGGGATATCAAGACTGCGATTGACCCATTTTCCTAAGCTATTGATGAATCAAGGAGAATTCAAGTCTTCAAGGGTTGAATGTGAAAGTCCTTGTTTCACATTTGATGAATCTACCATAAAAAATCCTTTAGGGATGATCTAGTCATAAGCTCAAAAGGAATAGCACCAATGCATACTTCACATAGCCTTAATTTGTGATGTTTGGTTCTTAGAATGGGTATAAGCATTTTTAGAACCACTGTATTCATTAATGGTCAAATCCCTTAACAAATATCTTAAGTGAAAGCCCTATATCATTCCCTTAACCTTTAACCTTATCCATGGCCGAGGCAGGAGGTACCAAGTCAAGTAAGGGCTAGCTCCAAGGTGAAATTGATAGGCATAAGACTACAACATAACTCAATTCAAGTCCAGTGTAATGAGTGGCAAAGATTAATTAATGGAGGTGATTGATCATTAGCAAAGGGTTCAAGATGACGTAAGCCCGGAGGGGTTGAATCTTGGAAGCTCACAAAATGTCATTCAAAGGGAAGAGTTAGGATGACAAGGACTAGGCAGAGTTGGCAAGGTCATCAGCTTAACATTGGTGAGGAACAATTGGAAGCATTAATAGTACAAGAAGGAGGGTCTGCTAAGGCACGTAAGCCCGAAGGTTATTCCCTTGAAGTATAAAGAGGAGCTCATAACTAAATGAGTGGGGTGATTTGATCCTGGGCTGCAACAACATACATGCACGTTCGATAGATTAATCATTAGTTTATATGCACAGTGCCACAAACAAGTAATCCCGGAGGGGTAGTCTTGATAAAAACATCAAGCACACAATTGATATAGGTTGGGTAATAGAGCCCAGGAGAAAGGAAGTTTGGTGACAGATAATGGATTGTACAGTGGCCGATGATATGTAAATATATCGTCATGCATATATGTATAAGGTTACATTTTAATGCAGCACACGAGGTCATAGAACCCAAACCCATGAATGGGTTGACATTCATTAACCATTTTCCATGGGACACTACAAGGCTAGCCAGGGTTATAGCCATGTGACTGAGATAATGATGTGGTGCTATCTAATTCACCAAAATCACAATGGTCACATCTCTTAATGAAAAGGTTGGATTGAGTTAAATTTTTATAATGGTGACATCAAAATCAAGCTTTAACTGAGTTGAAGAGATTACACTTTTTAGACTCCATTTCCATAATAAGAGCTTAGATATTGGGTCAGTATCGCAACCACCCCCTCTTAATTTATGACATGGGGATGATTATGAGTGTGGGTTGTTACAAGGATATATTAGTATGAGGTTGCGGAAATTCATTCAAGGTTTCATCTCATTATTCCATTAATAGTTAGTGAACATTGTTATGGGTAATGTTGAGACCATCTACTTGTTTAATAAGAGTTTGGATCTTAGGAATTTCATGGCTTCGAAGATTTATAGTCATTACCTCTCTAGCTTAGTCACATATACAAGTACCATAAAATAATCAGTAGACATGAATCACATTGTCTAGAGAGCATCTTCATTTTGTTACATCGCCATATTAGAGCTAAGTGATCTCACCATTGGATACTATCGAATGTCAATAGCATACATGTGTCTATGATGGATTTCTTCATAAGTAGATCATGGCACACTCTTCTTCTTATTCTTCTTTTTCTTCTTCTTACATTAAATGGTGTAAGGATAAAAATATTTCCAGACATAGTATACATTTTACAATGTGCTTTTAATTTTTATGTATACAAATATAAGTGAGATTTACATTAGTTATATTTTCCTCCTTTTAAATTTTATACATCAAATCAATACAAGTTTAAAATCATCAAGCATATAGTTAAAAGATACTTTTTATAGAAAATAATGACTTTTAACATGGCTTCACAAACATGTTACTATATCATCATTTAAATAACCAAAATATGACTTTTAGATACTTCAATACAAAATAAATTTTTATAATCTCTAAGGGTTGAGATAATTAGTATTAAAATTTTTAAGCTAGTTTTTCAATAAGATTCTAATTTTGGGATCTTACTACCTCCTCAATTTGAAGTGATCACAATCAAATTTAAAAGTGAAATACTATGCAATTAATTGAAACATATTCCAATGGATTATCATAGATCACATTGCCAATTTGTTAACCCTAGTGTCGTGGAGACCCCTTGACTTTAAAGACTTCCAAACATCATGGAAAATATAGTATGTAGGTGTCTTACTACTACATTAAACCTTCATGATCCCAACCACCCAAGATAGTAATATCCCCATCAACAAAATCTTACTACCACCATTAGTTGGTGATCAAAATCAAAATAAACAATGTCATCTTACTCTTGCAAAAAAATTACTACTACCTTATAGTCTTTAATGTTTGAAACCATACAATGCATTGCAATGTCCTAAAAATTGTTCCCTAGAGAGTGATATAAGAATAAATGAATATTCATCTTAAGTATTTTGCTTAATCAAATAAATAATCCAAAACCACAAATACTATGATCATAAAATTGTAAAATAACATAGCATTTCAATATAAAAAGACCAACATCAACAATATTCATGAAACCATTTTTTATAATGCAGATTACTATAACAATTTCCCAAGATTTAATTATTGGCCCCTTCTCTTCTCATGCCACAGATAATTTTTCCTTGAGTGTGAATTTACAAGTGTGAAGGATAAAGTAAAATTAAATTACATCTCTTTTCCTTTTAATCATTTTCACAAGTACTCAAAAACTTTCTAATTGCTAAGATATTTCAGCTTAAGTGCATCTCTCCATCATTCACAACTTGTCACTTAATTCATCCAAAATACTAAAACACTCATTACACCAACCACATAATATTTTTCCTCCCACACTTCTTTTGGCTTTCAACACCACATAATATTTTTCCTCCCACACTTCTTTTGGCTTTCAACACCACATAATATTTTTCCTCCCACACTTCTTTTGGTTTTCAACACCTTGTTTCACAACGGAGTTGATGAGAATTAGTGGTTAACCTAGCAATAAGAATTTTGGCTCTGGGATTAAACACTTAAATATAGTACTTTTTCTTTCTTCCTAGCTCCTTGTACCCTTGTGGAACTTTTGCATAACAAAATCACTTTTTCTTGGAACTTTTCCATAACAAAAGCACTTTTTCTTTCTTCATAGCTCCTTGAACACTTGTGGAACTTTTCCATAACAAAAGCACTTTTTCTTTCTTCCTAGCTCATTGAACACTTGTGGAACTTTCCCATAACAAAAGCTTTTATCTTTTTGTTGTTTATGGACACCCGTTCAAGCAAATACCCATATATCCAAGTATTTTTCTGTCATTAAAGGCAACTTTAGACCATCTAAACTCTTCCATTTGCTTAATTTTTTTTAAATACCTTATGACTTTCACCATAGAAATATAGAAATTGCTTCAAGAGGAGCAGTCCGTGATAGCATAAATAATCTTGAATTTGTTTGTAATCAAAAGCTTTTGAATTTTCTCAATTTGTCTCTACAACATGTCTAATGTATTGCTAGCACATAGTTCACAACAATACAGAATCACAACCATAGAGAATCGCACGAATCACTAGAAACCTAAAAACCCAAAAAAACATTGAATAGTTTTCTGGTCCCATAACTCTACCTCTCTACACCCATTTTAAAAAACATAAAATTATAAATAATAAAATATATTCTGACAAAAATTACATCAACAACAAAACAGGAGCATAAACCACATTGCAATAAAGCGTCTAACAATGCATCCAAACTTGTAATAGAGTTTCCAGATGTTTCTGGAAAGATCATATTAATTAATTAATCGTCAATGATAAAGCTGACATACCCATACTCACGTTAACCAATACGTCAAACAATATTATCATTTTTTTCTAAGCGTAACTCACCAATATACAAGTTCAAAAATACAAATATCTACGATTATTTTGATGATAATAACAGATTTAAACCCAGCTTACCAGGCTGACCATGACAATACCCTTTTCAGACACATTGAGGAAGGTCAAGCTTATTTACCATGCCTGGTTGGCCGGTATATACGCACTGTTAAATTTATATTTAGAATTATAACCCAACCACATTTTTAGTATCGTAAACCACATTTAATATCTTATAGCGGAGTAAATATTATTTGCCATTGAGAAAAGCAGAGCTTATTTACCATGCCATAGGATGTAGTGTAAGAAAGGAAGCTGCATGTGTTTGAACAGGGTTAGAAATTTGAGGCCGAAAATTAAGGAAATTTTCGTTATATTTAGAGAAAATCTAGCAAGGATTTTTGTAAATCTAAATTATAGTTGTTAAATTCTAAAATTTTAAGTGTCTTAGACTTTTTTAATAATGCTGAACTTATTTCTACCATTAAAAACACGATTCAAACACTGCCTCTATAATTTTTTATGAATTTTATTTTCCAACGTCCAACAACTTTTACCTCTTCAAACAATTCCTCTCCTCCGCCTCGTTAGACGACTCCGGCTAGAAATGTTAGTCCTTCAGTTTGTGGTTTAACATTAACGGAGCAATGCCACGATGATTGGCCCAGGTTCATAGAAAGAAACTTGTCCCAGCATGCTAACCTTCTAATTAGATGCAACCTAGGAATTTCTCATCATGAGGTGTTGGGATAGAAGTATGAGCATGATAATGAACCCAGGACCGTCGGTTGTACGTGCACATTTCATACTATGGATTTAACGCTTCAATCCCTTTATCACTTCTATCTGGAATTCAATTCATCGTAGCTACCTTCTTTAGCATAATCAAAACCTATCTCCATAGCTATACTATGTGAAGCAAACTGGAAAGATGATTCTCTATAACTACATAAAAATGGAGATCTTTCTCAAACATTTATCGGATTAAATCATGACCCGTTTGCTTCGATTGCATTCGATGTTCTATTTGATTAAATTCAAAATAATTCCTAAACATAAAATATTTAAAGATAATTCAATGATTTACTCAAAAGTCCATAATATATATCGTTTCAATGGCGTGCACTTTGCACATTGTAGATCACGGGGTAACTATTGACTACATTTGACTAATACCTAAATCTCAATATGCAGTGATATAAGCAAGTTTCAGTTACATTCTCACTATAGCCTGGTCGTTCTTCATCGTCTGTATTCACCATGCCAACGATTTATTCATTGGTGACCAGCGTCTTTCCCTCCGGTAGACACAATCTCTGCGTTATTGGTGGAGCCGGAACCCACGTCCAATTTTACATTATCCAAGATCCAGGGATGATCTACATCATTCCAATCATCACGTTTAAACAGTAATCTAGTTTGTCGCCCACGCGAAACAGAGTTTGGATATCAAGAAAGCTCAAAGAAAATAATAACTCACTCAAGATTTGATCGCAAGAAAATCGGCGTCTGCGGTTCTTCTGCAGCATTCCAAGAACGAGTTCCTTCGCGGAATCCGATATGGAGGGCAAGAAGGGGTAACTCAGCTTTGGGTCTGCCTTTTGTATTTGCTCATACATGACCACGGCATCGTTCACTGCAAAAAAGGGTGTCCTCCCGAAGAGCATACGGTACAACACCGCTCCTGCGCTCCATATATCAACCTCATACGAGTATCCAGTTCCGCGCAACATCTCTGGAGCAGAATATAGCAACGTCCCCACGTTATCGAATTCAATGGCTGTATTTTGACCACCTGCAAAATTAAATAAGCCATCAATATACTACAAGGCTCTGAAATATTTACAAATAAATCTTCAAGAAAATTTCTGCAACGTACCATTCCAAATTGACCTATCAAAATTCCCAAGTTTAAAAACCCATGTACAGGGGTGTGCATTGTTTCCAGTGTTTGATATAAAAATACTCGATGGCTTTACATCTCTGTGAATGATTTTCCATGAGTGGCAGTATTGAAGCGATTGAATAAGAGATTGGATTATTGTGGCTGCTAGTCTCTCAAGAACGATGACATGTGCGTCAATAAAATGCTGGAGATCTCCCCCATCACACAGCTCTGAAATCATGTACACATCCTTTGACGAGCCATATTTCCCCACCCTTTCCTGCAGGCAGTGGGCTATGGGTTTCAAGATTCCTGGGTGTCCGCCGGGTAGACGAGTTTGGAATATATTCATTTCATTCAATGCGTTTTCGGTAGCGGGCATCTTTTTACACGCGCATTGCTCTCCTGTTGTCCTATCAATGCATTTGTGTACCACTCCCAACTGTCCTTTACCAATCACCTCCCGAAAGTCATAAAGCTTCTCGAGGAGAAATTCGTGAGCGTCTTCGTCGTCATCCCGTCTGCTCCAACAACGGCACACAAGATTTATCGTTCGCAGCATGGCTTCTTCAACGTCCCTCAAACGATTGACGATATTATTTTAACACCAAGATTTGATGACAGGAGCCGTTCTAAAGAACAGATCGGAGCAGTCTTTTCGAACTTAATCGCCAACTCGCGCGTGGATAAAGAACGGCCAGGAGATTCAATAAGGTAACGTATGATATGTGTGGCTACTCGATTGTACCGGGAAGAAGAAGCGCTCAAAATTTGAGAGGGGAAGCAGAATGAGATTGTGAGGAAACAATGTAACCAGCGGTATCTATTTATACCATTTCTTACTATTACCCTAACCAAACCGTTGTTTTAAAATTACTTTTTGAGTATTACCGGAAGGAACGGTTGTTTTCAATCAAGACAGCTACTATTTGTTCAAAAATAATTTGGGATCATTGAGTCGAGAAATGCATCCGCGGGGATGGGGTGAGCCCTGTACGATTCATAGACAAGGTTACACGTGCTATTTAATGGACTATGGTGTGCCCGTTCTACATTTGTTATGTAAATATGTCATATTGATGTGTCTCGCTTCGGCTCTTGAAGCTTTGATTTTGGGTTGGACATGGTGGGACTATGGTGTGCCCGTTCTACATTTGTTATGTAAATATGCCATATTGATGTGTCTCGCTTCGGCTCTTGAAGCTTTGATTTTGGGTTGGACATGGTGGTGCTACGTTCACGGAAATTTTTCAGGAGATTGGACTTTGTGATTTCCTGATGGGGAGGCACTCATTTTGACCAATTCAGCTAACCCTTGGGGCTACGTCCACGGAAGGGCTACCTCCACGGAAATCTTTTGACCAACTGAGCTACGCCCACAGAAATCTTTTGACCAACTGAACTAACCCTTATCTTTTGACCAAAGGAGCTAACCCTTGGCCAACTGAGCTAACCGAAATCTTTTGACCCACTGAGCTACGCCCACAGAAATCTTTTGACCAACTGAGCTAACCCTTATCTTTTGACCAACGGAGCTAACCCTTGGCCAACTGAGCTAACCCTTATCTTTTGACCAACTGAAGGGAAATCTTTTGACCAACTTTGAGCTAACCCTTGGCCCACTAAGCTAACACTTATCTTTTGACCAACTCAGCTAACCCTTGGCCAACTGAGCTAACCCTTGGGGCCCTTTGAGCTAACCCTTGGCCAACTGAGCTAAACCTTGGGGTGACGAATTGAGCTAACCGTGATTTTTTGACCAACTGAGCTAACCCTTGGCCAACTGATCTAACCCTTACTTTGAGCTAACCCTAGGACAACTGAGCTAACCCTTATCTTTTGACCAACTAAACGGAAATCTTTTCACCAACTTTGAGCTAACCCTTGGCCAACTGAGCTAAACCTTATCTTTTGACCAACTGAGCTATCCCTTGGCCAACTGAGCTAACCATTGGGGCCCTTTGAGCTAACCTTTGGCCCACTGAGCTGAACCTTGGAGTGACGAACTGAGCTAACGCTTATCTTCTGACCAACTGAGCTAACCCTTGGCCAACTGAGCTAACCCTTACTTTGAGCTAACCCTTGGCCCTGAGCTAACCCTTTGAGCTATCCCTTGGCGTGAGCTAACCCTTACTTTGAGCTAACCCTTACTTTGAGCTAACCCTTGGCCAACTGAGCTAACCCTTATCTTTTGACCAACTGAATGGAAATCTTTTGACCAACTTTGAGCTAACCCTTGGCCAACTAAGCTAAACCTTATCTTTTGACCAACTGAGCTAACTCTTGGCCAACTAAACTAACCCTTAGGGCCCTTGATCTAACCCTTGGCCCACTGAGCTGAACCTTGCAGTGACGAACTGAGCTAACCCTTATCTTCTGACCAACTGAGCTAACCCTTGGCCAACTGAGCTAACCCTTACTTTGAGCTAACCCTTGGCCCTGAGCTAACCCTTTGAGCTATCCCTTGGCCTGAGCTAACCCTTAATTTGAGCTAACCCTCGGCCAACTGAGCTAACCCTTGGGGCTACACCCATGGGCTTAGCTAACTCACTAGCAAGGCCTGACCCCAAGGGCTTCAGGGAGATTGCACCCTGTGACCTCCCGATGGCGAGGCACTCATTTTGACCGACTAAACTAACCCTTGGAGCTATAAAATATATAATATTTATAGTATGAATGAGTGATGAAATTTTGAATTGAAATTTTTTTTATAATAATAATTTGATGTGAATTATTTAATCCATAAATTTTAAACTTTGCATCAATTTGTGAGTTATACAGTTTTGCAGAGTTTTTTTTAGGATTAAAAAATTACTAAATATTTCAATTTAAAATAACATAATATTTTTTTAAATATTTTATTTTTCATATAAATTTAGTAATTAATATATTTTTAAATTATAATTAAAAAAATATTAAAACTACTAATATTGATAATATAATAATAATTATAAGCAAAATATTAATGATGAAATTCAGAGGATTTATATTTAGGTTCAAGAAGAAAAAATCAATACTCAATACTTATTCACTGTAAAATTATATTAGCATATCAAATCACTTTTTGGAAAAGCTCTTAAAAGATAAAGAACACACTAAAAAAAGCTCTCTAAGAGAAGAACTAGGAAATGTCTCTCCCAATATTTATCATATCAAGATGTAAAAGCACATTTCAAGATATAGATTTTAAAACATTAAACTTTAAGTAGACTTTATCCAATTTGTAACATGCAAAGGGTACAATCTTTCAAGAAAACAATAAAGTTGTGCAACTTTTCAATAAAAACAAAATAATTCAAAGAATTTTTTTTTTTTATTTTATTTATTTTTTAATTTTTAATGAATTTCGTTGTGTTTTTAAAATTTTGGAAAACACATATAATTCTTAATAAATATTTTTTAAAAAAAATTAAGAATATAATTTTTTTATAAATATATTTTTATGTTTTTTTTTTAATTATATTTTTTTGAAATTTTAATACACTGAGTTTTGAGATAAAGAGATTAGTAATTCCAAAATAGATAAGAAGTATAAGTTATATAAAATTTATTAAGAATAGATTTTTTTTAATGTCTAAATATTTATATATTCAAATCATATATTTTCAAAAATAATCATATGATCTCTATATGTGCTTTTTTCTTATTAAGTTAATCTTATTACATATTACACGTACATTTGAGCTCATATATATTACACGTACATTTGAGCTCATATATCTTTGCATTCGGGTCATATCATAGTATTATTCTACAAAAGACTTTGTGCTTAAATTTTTGCAATTCAGGATTTTACATGGGACAAAAACAACATAATACAATCTCCTTATATCCTTATATTCTTCTTACTCTTGAGAATGATTCATCCATCCATATTTAATTGTTTTTCAGTCTTAACCTTTGTTGGTTGATTGTTGCACACTTTTCTTTGTGTTAATTCCATATAGAGTTGTCATGGCCACACCAATTTCTAGTAGTTGTTGGACTTCATAATACGCTGTTGAATAGCAATTTTGTGACGCCACATTCCATGAAAATTTATAGGTTTTCCAACTTATTCCTTGAAAATGTTAATATTTTCCTTCTTGTCTTCGTTAAATTTTTTCCTTCTAATAGTGATGTTAATATGGTTTAGCATTTGATGGCTTTCCTTCACTTTGCATACCCATTTCCTCTTTCTTATTTTCATAGATAATGATGTCCTATGTCCTCTTTGAATGGTATTTGGTTCATCTCCCCTTGGTGGCAATATCATGATATTTGACAAGAGCATCATCTAGATGTACTTCAACTTCCTCCAATATCTCCTCGTGGCTTTCTTAGATATTTTTTCTTTTTTTCTTTAGGAGTTTCCATGTGACTGCATCTAAAAAATTTTGATATCTTTCAATACTACGATGTATTTATAATTTACCTAATTTGTGTTTAGGACTTCTTCATCACTCTTCCTGCAAATTTCCTCTTCCATCTTCTAATAGTCTCTTCATCTAAGATCCTTGTTTCTTCTTAACATTGACAATGTCATTTTTCTTCTTTCAATCTCTTGATGTCATGTACTAATTTTCTTTATGCTTTCATAATCTACATATTTCATCATCTTTCTTTATTGAATCTTTTATTGAATCATCAATTACCCAATTCTCCTTATTACTCCTTCCATATTTTAATTTTCAATCTCCTTAATTAGTCTTTCATTAAGGTTATGTATCTTGATAGATCATGTCCATTTTCCTTGATATCTTCTTTACATTTCTTTATTTAATTATTTAGTTTTATATAATGCGTCCATTTATATCCTTAATCCAGTTATTTGAGATGAGTTCTTCAAATATTTTCCATGCGATATTTCATCTACTTTACTTGTCGAACTATTTCATCTACTTTACTTGTCAAGTTTCGTCCACCACTCATATGATTCACCTATAAAATTTTAAATTTCCCCAAAAAGGAGTATTCAAACATTTCTTTACCATTATCAACCATTCCTCAGGATTGATTTCATATTTCTCTTCATCTCAATTGAATTTAGGTATATCCATCATTTTTTAATTGAGATCTGAGGAAAACCCTAAACTTACAACTCCAGTATACTAACAATGATAATCCAAAATAGTTCTGATCCTATTCTAAATAAATGCATATATGTTTTGTTAATTTAGCAAGTGAGGGAAAAATTCTCTCCTTGGATAACCTTCCTCTTTAAGAAAGACCCTTAAGGAAAAAAATATTTTTAAGGTGAAACCTCATATGTGCACAAAAGTATAGGTCGGATTTAAAGAAAAATTGGACACCCCTTTGAAGCATATAAATATGAGACAAGCTAACCTCATTTGGACACATCAATCACACATTCATTTTTTTTTTTGTTGGAGGTTAGATCCCTCTCTTGTTTGGATTTGTTCCTACAAGTATAAAATTGCAGGGTCCGAGCTCACAAGTGCCATAAGGTTGGATCGAGGAAAATTGAGCTACAACTGTTAGGTTAATAGGGTGATCCCTACAACTAGACGGCTATGACCACACTACTTGTCACTCTGCCCTTGCGGTTGTGACATTAAAATATTGTTGACTATTGACTTGAAACTTGGATTTGATTGGATCAATTTTGGAGACTTTGATTTTGATCAGATTTGTCTATGGGGCTTATCTCCTTGATATTATTTGGTTGCATTTGTTGGATAGTCAAAGGATTTACCTTGACTCTTGATTGATGAATTGGAACATTGCACTCTCTCTGCTAAACATTTTATGACAATCTAATAAGAAGAATAATTTGAAAGGGTTTCCCCTTTGTGGGTTTTTTTCCTAGTCTTTGACCAATCCTTGTGTCCCTTGTTATTTCCCTTAATTGTCTTCTAGTATACATTGAATTTATTGCTATATCTACAATTGCTATTTATTACTCGAATATTGATTTGATTAGTAATTGAAGTTAAGAATTGGGCTAAAGTAATTGTTACAACATAAAACAATGGAAAATTAACATGGTATCAAAGCCAAGGTCAAGACAATCCCAAGGAGACAAGAGACACGAGAAATCCTTCTTGAAAGAAGCTAAAGGAGGCTATTTGATTTTGTCAATATGTCTACCTTTTACTTCAAGGATTCTTAGAAGCTTGGTGACTCGTCAAACTTTGTAGCTTGGAAGATAAGGTTGGAAGTGATATTGGATGAAAATGATGTTTTATAATATCTGGAGGGAAAGGTTCCTATACCTTTGAAAATGATATGGGTACTCTCAAATCCAAGTACAAGAAAGGGGTGAAAACAAAAAAATGGGAAACACTTTTTAGTATGTGGAGACAATTTACACTATGTTCGGAAAACTCTCCGCCGAGAAAAAAAATCAATATTTTCTTGGATGAGAGTTATGGAAGAATAATTCTCAGGTACAAACACTCCACCTAGAGTTTAGATTCCATTTAAAATTGTCAGCCTAGAGTTTAGATTCCATTTAAAACTCTTAGGCTAGATTTTAGATCCTGTTAAAAACTCTCGACCAAAAGGTTGAAGGGTATAAGTTGGAAAAAGCATGGAGTTTTATTGGGGCTTGACTTTCGGATGAAGGTATATAAAAATCTTGGTTGCAATTTTTGGAAGGGAAAGATTCTTTGCACAAACTCTGCGTCTAGAGTATGGGTAGGGAAATATTCTTTACCCAAACTCTAGCCCAAGAGTATTAAATTTTCATAGGCAAGAGTTTTGCAACATTACCCCAGTGTGATTAACACATACTAGACTTGAAAAAAACTCTTGGCTTTGTAGCGGTATCAACAGAAAGTTTTAGGTTAATGAAAATTAGGAAAAATTCAGTGATTTTCAGGAAATAGCTAATTCATAGGAGACAAATTGATGCTACATTTGAGAGTTAGGTGATGCCTTTGGTAGCATTGGATAGAGATCTGAAACTAGTTTCAAATTATATAATTTTTATTCATTTTCATGAAGAAGCGATATTATTAATAATTTCATACTACAATGTGACGTTGTAGATTTTGAGACTTCTGAAAATTACCTCAAATAAAAAATTAATAACCTCAAAATTGAAACAACAAATGATTTGAAAATTCACTAGATACTTTGTGTCCTCTTCAAAACCATATTTCTTGATAACTTATTGATGATCACATTAAAATGAAAATTGATGGATGCCTGAAAGTGTTAAAAAAATGCCATTTTTTGTCTTACCTTATTTCATTAAATGATTAAACTTAGTGATTGAATATTAAAATTCCCCCAAAATAGTCGAGATTCAAGTGAAATTTGTGCATATTGTGATGATATTTGTAAAAATGAATTACCATCTCTATAATCATCTCTATAAACAATGGTGGATTCTTAAGTCACTCAATATACTTGCAAGTATATGTATTCAATATCCACCAAATTTCTCAAGCTATGTGTCCATAAAAAAAAGAAGAAAAATATGAGTATGGAGATAAAACAATTCTATATAAATATTGTTTTCACTGCAAAGAAAAATTATCAAAGAGAAAATGAATTTCTAGCACTCTAAGTTGTAAAAGCATAAAAATTCACAATTTTCTATGTTAAAAACAAGCTAAAAGTGTTTCCCAATTTCACATTTTCACCCAAAGGTGAGATCAAAGCCAATAAAATTCTCATTGTTGGTTTGCAATATCATATACTTTTTTATGTTGGTGCCTTGAAGAAGTCTGAGGGTATTTATGACAATTTGGTAAAACATAAAAAATCAGAATTTTCTATGTAAAAAACAAGCTAAAAGTGTTTCCCAATTTCACATTTTCACCCAAAGGTGAGATCAAAGCCAAAAAAATTCTCATTGATGCATTTCAATATCATTTACATTTTTATGTTGGTGCCTTGAAGAAGTCTAAGGGTATTTATGACAATCTGGTAAGGATGTATCGAGTAAATAACTTGAATCACATCCTCTCTTTGAAAAATAAACTCAAAGAGATGAAGATGAAAAAGGGGAATCAGTGAAATCATGTATCATGAGAGTATCCCACCTAAGGGATTAACTACAAGTGAAAGAATATTTGAGAGAGAGCTAATAGTGGTGACTCTTCAACCTCTTCATCCTATTTGGGAAACCTTCATTACTACTCTAAGCATAAAAAACGTTCTTCTGATATTTGATGAGCTTGTTGGTAAATGCACTCAAGAGGGGACTAGGATGATCGCTAGAGGAAGGATTCAAAAGAATAAATAAGGAGAGCCTTCTGCATTTGTTTCTGAAGACAAGAAAAGGAAAGGAAGAGGAATAATATCTCGTTCAATAAGGCCTCCCCTTAAAACAAAGGACTCCAAGAGAATAGGAAGTATAATTAGACAAGAAGAGGAAAGGAAGAGGAAGACCATCTAGTTCGACAAGGCCTCCCCCTGAATGAAAAGACTCCAAGAGAATAAGAAGTAGAATTGAATTCTTTAACTGACACAAGAATGGTCATTATGCTTAAGAAATCCTGGAAAAGAGAAATGATTCAAGGTCCAACTACAACAATAATTGAGGCTTCAACAACAACATGTTCAATTATCAAAGAAGAGGAGATGATCGAAGAAGAAGAATGGAACATAGAATAAGAAGAGATACTCTTGATGATCAAGAAGAAGGCCATTGCACTCAAACGAGGTCAAGGAACTCTTGGTATAAAAATAATGTAGTTGTTAGTGAATCCGAATATATTTTTATTTTTCCTCTTTCTAGTTCTTCCCCTCCATAATTGTTTGATAGTTGTTTGATAAATAGCGGGGCTTCTAGAAATTTCTCTAGAAATCGAGAAGTCCTCTGAAACCTTGTTGAGAGGGAGCCAAATTTGAAAAACATCATCGAAGACAACACTACTCATCTTGTGAACGGTTTTGGTTCTGTGAAATTTCATTTGGACTCAGATGAACCTGTTCTTCTTCATTATGTTATGTTTGTTTCGGGAGTAAAGAAGAACTTGGTATCCATATTTTCCTTGGAAGACAAAGGAATGAGAGTAGCTTTCATTAAAGGAAAAGTCCTCACATGGTCTATGGAATCCAGGAGGAGAGATGCTTTTGCTTTGGGATCTAGAATTGAAGGACTCTAAAGAGTCAATGGAAGACCTCTGTTGGAAATGGTTCACGACACCAATCATCAAAGTGAGCTTTGACACCAAAGATTTTCACATCTACATTATGAAGCACTACCAAAATTGAAGACTTTAGTCTCTAGGATGCCTAGTGTTGAAGCTAGTCCTCGTGGAACATGTAGGAGGGGTGAAAATGCAAAAAAGGGAAACGCTTTTTGGAATTAGGGTTTTATGGTTAATAAATTTGGATAACTAATACTAATAGAAAAAATTATGAAAAATAGTATACACTGCATGTAATAGTATATTTTTCTATTTTAAAAAAGAATGAGAGAAAAATGATTGCTAACTATGAAATATTGACAGATATCTAAAAAATGAAAATGTAAAAAATAAGCAAAAGTGTTACCCAGATTCACATTTTCACCGGAATGGCATTCCAGTGGAAAGAAGACAAGAGGAATATTCCCCTCTAACCAGAACAAGGCTGATGGTATTCTTCAACTTATTCATTCTAACCTTTGTGGACCCATGCCAGTGCACTCTCTTGTTGGCCATGTCTACTACATAATCTATATTAATAACTTTTGCAAGAAGACATGGATATATCATTTGAAACGCAAGGATGAGGATTTAGATATGTTCAATTACTTCTAGGAACTAATAGAAAATCAAATAGTCTGTATTGATAACTTTTGCAGGAAGACATGGATATACCATTTGAAACACAAGGATGAGGATTTAGATATGTTCAATGACTTCAAGGAACTGATAGAAGCTCTTCACTCGGAAGAAGATTAAGCTCTTCACCTCTCATAATAGTGGAGAGTATACTTCAAATGTGTTCATTAACTTTTGCAATCAAGAGGGAATAAAAAGGAAACTATTGAACCTTATAATCGAGAGTAGAATGGTGTGGCTCAAAGAAAAAATAAGTCCATCGTGGAAATTGCCTCAGCTAATGGTACACGATCAAGGGCTACCCAAATTCCTTTAGGAAGAAGCTGCAAATACAACCGTCTATCTTGAAAACAATAATTCTCGTCAAGATGGGGACATCAAGACTTCCAAAGAAGTATTCATAAGTGTGAAGCCCAAATATGACTATGACTATGACTATTTTGCCCTCCTGAAGAGTACACAAGACCGCTCCTGTACTTTATAGGCAAGGGCTAACCAGCCTGCCATAGGGCATTAAATGCCCTAGTACATGCAGGCTATATAACAAAATAACACACAGCCTTAGTGGCTACATAAATTAAAAATAAAGGCTATGTGTTATTTTGTTATATAACCTGCATGTACCAGGGCATTTAATGCCCTATGGCAGGCTGGTTAGCCCTTGCCGTACTTTATATATCAACATCGTACGAGTACCCCGTTCCACCCAACATCTCTGGAGAATAATATACTAATGTCCCAACGTTATTCATTTTAATGACCTGCAAAAATAAATAATGCATCAATGTAGTGAAGGGACTGCAAAATTGACCTATCAAAATTCCGATGTTTAAAAACCCATGTACAGGGGTTTGCATTGTTTCCAGTTTTTTATATAAAAATACTCGATGACTTTATATCTTTGTGAATGATTTTCCATGAGTGGAAGTATTGAAGCAATTGGACAGGAGATTGGATTATTGTGGTTGCTAGTCTCTGAGGGACGGTGCCATAGGTGTCAATAAACCTTGGAGATTTACCCCATCACACATCTCTGAAATCATGTACACGTCTTTCGACGAGCCATATTTCCCCACCATTTCCTGCAGGTAGTGGGCTATGTGCTTCAAGTTTCCTAGGTGTCCGTCGGGTAGACGAGCTTGGAATATATTCATTTCATTCAATGTGTTATAGGTAGCAGGCATCTTTTTACACATGAATTGATCTCTTGTTGTCCTGTCAATGCATTTGTGTACCACTCCTAACCGTACTTTACCAATCACCTCACCAATTTCATAAAGCTTCTCCATGAGAAATTCGTGAGCGTCTTCTGCAACAAAGACACAAGATTTATGGTTCGCAGTGTTCACAAGATTTATGGCTTACAGTGTTCACTGTTGTTAATGGCCGTGTAGAAGGTCAATATTTTCAGTGTGTTTCGTGGCATGTGCTTAAATCTAGCGATGTGCCTATTTACTAAACACCAGCAGGTTTTAGTGTAAAAGTAATGGTGACTCCAACAAAATAGTATGAGAGTCAGAAGTCTTAAGTTCGAAACACACTAGGCTCCCATTGAAAAAGAGATTGTTGACTCCTTGTCAATCCTAGTATAAAAAGTCAACACTCACCGTGTTTCGTGGCTTCTTCAACGTCCCTCAAACCATTGACTATATAAATTTAACACTACGATTATTGACCAGAGTTGTTTAAAGAACAGATCGAAGCAATTTTTTCGAAGGTAATCACGAACCCGCGCGTGGATAATGAACATGCAGGAGATTCAATAAGGTAACATATTATATGTGTGGCTACTCGGTTGTACCAGGAACAAGGAGCGCTCAAATTTTGAGAGGGGAAGCAGAATGGGATTGGTAGAACATTGTAACCAGCGGTATCTATTTATACCATTATTACTATTACCCTCACCAAACCGTTGTTCAAAAACTACTCTTTGAGTATTACCGGAAGGAACGATTGTTTTTAATCAAATACAACTATTATCAATACAATTGCGTGGAGAAATGCATCCGTTATACGTGAGGCCTGCGCGATTCACAGAAAAGGTTATACGTGCTTTTTAATGGACTATGGTGTACCCGTTCTACATTTGTTAGGTAAATATGTCATACGGGTGTGTCTGGCTTCGGCTCCTGAAGCTTTGATTATGGGTTTTAGACTAATTGGTCCAACGAATTATCCATTTGATTAATAAAACTAAAATATATAACATTTATAATATGAATGAGTGATGAAAATTTGAATTTTGAAAAATTTGTATAATGATAATATGTTGCAAATATTTAATCCGTGAATTTAAACTTTGTAGCAATGTGTGAGCTATACAATTTTGAAGAGTTGTTTTTTATTTTTTATATTATTTAAAAAATTTTAAAAATATTTTATATTTAAAATACAATAATAATTTTTAAAATATTATATATATGATGATGATGATGGTTAACGTCTATTGAGATCAAACATTGGTCTATCGGACCTAAAGAAACAAATTATTTATTTTGATTTAAGATTTATTCCTATGCTCAAAAAGCTTGGAGAGAAGCCTCCCAAGCTCACTATAATTTTGACATTGTAAAAGGCTAGGAAGGGGAATGTCAGTGTTGTAACAAAGATTGTGAAACTGAGATCTAATGTGGTTATATGCGGGGCACTTTAAGAGGAAGTGGTTTTCATCCTCGATGTTCCTATTCTACATATTTGGCAGATCCTTTCCATCCATGGCATTTTAGGAACTGCCCAACGACATGTTTCACTATGGAGCTCATGAGAATTTGTTCTAATATTTGCTATATTAACTTTCTTCTTTGAGCTAGTTAATATAGAGAGATACTTTTGATCTTCTAGGGTGGGGTTGATGACCTTCTTATAATAACTTAATTTTCTTTTAGGCGCTAAATCTTTCTCACACCATATTTTTTCTTTGAATTTAGAAGTAACAATATCTTTAATGTTATTTATGTTTTACAATGCATCATTCTCGTTGATCTCCCAATAGTTTAACGAGGCACTTGTGTCTTTATGCCACCCCCGATTGAGCCTTAGGTGGTTTTGGCTGGAATTTAAAGCTAGCTTAGGAAATCTATGATCGTCTATGTTATTGAGTTTGTGCTTGTACAACAGAAACCTAATCATAGCTAGGCTCTCAATAGCGGAAATACCTGCTTCTATAAGGAGAATAAGATAGGGTGTATTACTTTTAATTTTCAGGTTATAAGTTATAAGTCACTTCTGGATTTGCTCAATCTTTCTCCATGATTCTCTGGAGATGCTGCAACCCCAAACCTCACAGTCATATAAGATAACAGGAGTGACTAAAGTTTCAAAAAAGAACTTCTTTTTATCCCACATTTGGTAACAGGAGTGACTAAAGTTTCAAAAAAAAACTTCTTTTTATCCCACATTACGAAATTTGTTGTTTTACAATTATTTGCTAATATTTAATATTTAAATTTCTAATAATAATAAATAAAAAAATTATTGATGATGAAATTCAGTAGCTTCCCATTTAAATCACTTCAAAGAAGACAAAAACAATACTTACTCAGTGTAAAATTATAAATTATATTGTGAAATCAAATCACTATTTGGAAAAGCTCTCAATGATAAAGAACACACTAAAAGGACAATGAGGAGAATTAGGAGCCGTCTCTCGTAAATTTATTATATCATATCAAGATGTAAAAGCACATTTCAAAATATAAATTTAAAACATTAAATATTAATTACATTTTATCCATTTGTAACGTGGAGTGGGCACAACCCTTTTAAGGAAAAAAATAAGTCCTGGAAACTTTTCTATAAAACAAAATAATTCAAAGAATTTTTTTATTGTGGAATTCGTTGTCTTTCTATAAGGTTGAAAAAAAAAAAAATCATTATTCTAGAAGAATTTTAAAATTTTAAGAATATAGATTTTATAAATTATTTTATGTATTTTTTTAAATTATGTTTTTTTAAAAATTATATGGAGTTGTGAGATTAAAGGATTAGTAATTCCAAAATAGATAAGAAATATATGTTATATAAATTTATTAAGAATAGAAGCATATTTTTTAATGTCCAAAATATATTATATACTCAAATCATATGTTTTAAACAATAATCATATGATCTATACATGTTACCCTTTTCTTATTAAGTTGATCTTATTACATATTACATGTATATTTTATTCCATATATGTTTTCATTTGGGTTATGTCATAGTATAATCTTACAAGAGACTTTGTTATCAAATCTTCGCAATTAAGGGCCTTACTTCGGACAAAACCAAATAATACAATTTCCTCATATCTTTACATTCTTCCTGCCGTTGATAATGAATCATGCATCCATATTTTTTTTTAGATTGTTGGTCGATTGTTGCACAATTTTATTTGTGCCGATTCCATGTAGAGTTGTCATGGCCTCTCTAATTTCTAGTAGTTGTTGGACTTCATAATATCTTGTTGGATAGCAATTTTGTGATGCCACATTCTATGAATATTGATAGGTTTTCCAACTTCTTCCTTGAAAATGTTCATATTGTTCTTCTTGTCTTCTTTGAAATCTTTGCCTCTAATGGTGATGTTAATATGGTTTTACATTTGATGGCTTTCCTTCACATTGCATACCCATTTAATCTTTCTTCTTTTCATAGATAATGGTGGCCTCTATCGTCTTTGAATGATATTTTTTTGCTATAGCCTTGGTAGTGGTGGCAATATCATCGTTTTTGTCCAGAACATCCTCTAGATGTAGTTCAACTTCCTCAAATACCTTCTCGTGAATTTCTTAGATATGTTTTCTTTTTCCCTTATATGATTCCATGTGACCGACATCTATAAAATTTTGATGTCCTTCAATTAGACAATGTCTTTTTAGTTTACCTCATTTATGTGTAGGGCTTCTTCATCAATCTTCTTGCAAATTTCATCTTCCATCTACTAGTAGTATCCTCATCTAAGATCCTTGTTTCTTCGTGACATTGTCAATGGCTCTTTCCTTCTTTCAATCTCTTGATGCCACGTAGTAATTTTATTTATGCTTTCATAATATACATATTTCATCATCTTTATTTATTGACTCTTTTATTGAATCATCCATTACCCAATTCTCCTTATTACTCCCATATTTTAATTTTTAATCTCCTTAATTAGCCTTTCATTGAGGCTTTCTATGTTGATAGCTCATGACCATTTTTTTTGATATATTCTTTACATTTCTTTATTTCATTTTTTAGTTTTATATAATTCCTCCATTTATATCCTTAATTCATTTATTTTAGATGAGTTATTCAAATATTTTCCATGTGATATTTCATCTACTTTACTTGACAACCTTTGTCCACCACTCATAAGCTTCACATATAAATTTTTAAAGTTCCCCAAAAGGAGTCTTCAAACTTTTCTTTACCATTACCAACCATTCCTCATGATTGATTTCATATTTATATTCATCTCATTTTAATTTAGGTATTTCCATTATTTTTTGACTGAGATCTAACCAAAACCCTAAACTTACAACTTCAATATACCAACAATAATAACCCAAAATATTTATGATTCTATTCTAATAAATTCATATATTTTTTTTGATTTGACAACTGAAGGAAGAATTCCCTCCTTGGACAAACTCCCTCATTAAGAAATACCCCTCCTATCCCTTAGAAGAATTTAATTTGATTTAGGAAAAATGTATTTTCAAGGTGAAAACCCACATGTGCACAAAAGTACAGGTCGACCTTAAAGAAAAATTGGCCACCCCTTGGAAGCATATAAATATAAGACAAGCCAACCTCATTTGGACACATCAATCACAAATTCATTTATTTTTCTCTTGGAGGTTCAATCTCTCTCTTCTTTGGATTGGTTCGTATAGGTCTAAAATTGCATGGTCCGAGCTCACACCTGCGAGGAGAAGAAATTAAGATAGGGTTGTAAGGTTCGATGAATGAAAATTAAGTTATAGTTTTTAGGTTGATAGGGTGCTCCCTATGGCTAGAGGGATACAACCACACTATTTTTCACTAGGCCCCTGTGATTGTGACCTAAAATATTGTTGATCATTGACTGACAACTTGGATCCATTTTGGATATTTTGAATTTGATAATATTTTTCTATGGGGCTCATCTCGTAGATATTGTTTGGTTAGTTTTTTTGGATAGTCAAAGGATTTATCTTGAATTTTAAATGATGAATTGGAACATTTTACTCCCTCTTCTAAATATTTTATGAAAATCTAATAAGAAGAAGAATTTGAAAGGGTTTTCCCCCTTATGCATTTTTTCCCTAGTCTTTGACCAATCTTGGTGTCCCTTGTTATTTCCCTTGATTTTCTTCTATTATATATTTCATTTATTATTTTATATACAACTGTTATCTATCACTAGATTCTTGATTTGGTTACTAATTAAAGTTAAGAATTAGGCTAAAGTAAATTTTAAAACATAGAAAAATGGAAAATTAACATGGTATCAGAGCCAAGGTGAAGACAAGCCCAAGGAGTAAGAGACAAGAGCAATCATTCTTGAAAGAAGCTGAAGGAGCCCATTTGATTTGGTCAAAATGTCTACCTGTTACTTCAAGGATTCTTAGAAGTTGGGTGAATCATCAAATTTGAAGCTTGGAAGATTAGGTTCAAAATGATAATGGATGAAATGATGTTTTGTAACACGTGGAAGGAAAGGTTCCTATACCTACGAAAAATGTTATTGCTACTACCAAATCCAAGTACCAGGAAGGGGTGAAAACACAAAAATGGGAAACACTTTTTGGTATGTAGAGAATTTACGCTATGTTTGGAAAAATCTTGGCTGAGAAAAAGAGACAATGTTTTCTCAGATGAGAGTTTGAAATTATTTCAGCTGATAGTTTAGAAGAGTTAATATTGGGTTTGGAAAATCTTAGCCAAGGGTTTAATAAGTTTCTAGTCGAGATTTTTTGAAGAAAAAAATATAGTGCACAAAATTTCTGACAAAAATTTAGATTCTAACTACAACTCTCGGTTGAGAATTTAGATTCCATTTAAAACTCTTGGCCAAGAGTTTAGATTCGATTTAAAACTCTTCTCCTAGAGTTTAGATTCTATTTAAAACTCTCGACCAAAAGGTTGAAGGGTATAAGTTGGAAAAATCATGAAGTTTTCTTGGGCTTGAATCTTGCATGAAAGTATGTAAAACTATTGGCCAAGAGTTTTGGCAGGAAAATATCCCCAGCACAAACTCTCGGTTAAAAGTATGGGTAGGGAAAGATTATATGCGCGAACTCTCCCCTGAGATTTTTAATTTTTCACAGGTTGGAGATTTTCAAGAATTACCTGGTGTAGTTAACACAGACTAGATATGAAAAAAACTCTCGACCAAGAGTTTTTTTCAATTCTTAGTTGTAATATTTTCTTGGCCGAAAATTTTCTGTCAATGAAAATTAGGAAAAAATTAGTGATTTTAAGGAAATAGCTACTTCATAAGAGTCAAATCCATGCTACATTTGAGATTTAGTTGATTCCTTTGGTACCATTGGATTTAGCTTTGAATCTAGTTTCGAATGATATATGTTTTTATTAATTTTCCTGAAGAAATGATATTTATAAATGATTATATACTAAAATGTGTCACTGTAGATTTTGGGACTTCTGAAAATTACATGAAATAAAAAGTCAATAGCTTCAAAATCAAAACAACAAATGATTTGAAAATTCACTTGATACTTCCTATCTGTGTCCTCTTCAAAATGAGATTTCTAGCTAACTTATTGATGATCACATTAAAATTAAAATTGATGGGTCGTTGAAAGTGTTGAAAAGTCACCACTTTTTTGTCTTACTCTATTTCATTAAATGGTTAAATATAGTGATTGAATATGAAAATTCCCCGAATATAGTACAAGTTAGAGTGAAATATGTGTAGATTGTGATGATTTTTCCTAAAATGAATTACCAACTCTATAAACCATGGTGGATTCTTAAGTCACTCATCATACTTGCTTGCAATTTTCAAGTATATTCATTCAGTATCCACCAAATTTCTCTAACTATATGTCCATAGAAAAATAAAGGAAAAATATGAGTACGGAGGTAAGACGATTTTCTAGAAATATTTATTTTTTTACTTTAAACCAAAATTCTCAATGAAAATATGAGTTTCTAGGATCCGAAGTTGAAAAAACATAAAAATCACAATTTTCTATGTAAAAAACAAGATAAAATTGTTTCTGAATTTCACATTTTCACCCAAAGGTGAATTCAAAGCCAAGAAAATTCTCATTGATGGTTTTCAAGATCATTTAATTGTTTATGTTGGTACCTTGAAGAATTCTAAGGGTATTTATGAAAAGTTGGTCAAGATGTATGAGGTCAATAAATTGAATCTCATCCTCTCTTTGAAAAATCAACTCAAAGAGATGAAGATGAATAGGGGGGAATCTGTGCGATTCTATGTCATGAGAGTATCCTACCTAAGGGATCAATTACAATCTTCTTGTGAACAAATGTCTGAGAGAGCTGGTGGTGGTGACTCCTCAAGGTCTTCCTCCTATTTGGGAAACTTTCATTACTACTCTAAGAAGGAATAATATTCTTCTGATATTTGATGAGCTTGTTGGTACATGCACTCAAGAGGAGACCAGGATGATTTGTAGAATAAGGATTCAAAAGAATGAAGGAGAGACCTATTCATTCATTTCTCAAGACAAGAAAAAGGAAAATAAGAGGAATTCTATCTAGTTCAAGATGGCCTCCCCTTGAATCATAGGACTCTAAGAGAATAGGAAGTAAAATTATAAAAGAAAAGGAAAGGAAGAGGAAGACCATCTGGTTCAATATGGCCTCCCCTTGAATGAAAGGACTCCAAGGGAAAAGGAAGTAGATTTGAATTCTTTAACTACCACAAGCATGGTCATTATGCTTGAGAAAGCCTAAAAAAGAGAAATTATTCAAGATCCAACTACAAAAGTAATTGAGTCTTCAACAACAACAGGTTCAATGATCAAAGAAGAGGATATGATTGAAGAAAAAGGGATTATAGAATAAGAATGTGTGATAGAATAATAATAGATATTCTGAATAATCAAGAAGAAGGCCATCATCCTCATATGAGGTTAAGGAAATTTAGGTATGAAAAATGATGCAACCTCTAGTCAATCCGAATATATTCTTATTTTTTCTCTTTCTAGTTCTTCCTCTCCATATTTGTATGATAGCTAGTTGGTAGATAGTGGGGCTTATAAACATTTCTCTAGATATCAAGAAGTCCTCTCAAACCTGGTTCAGAGGGATTCAAATTTTAAAATCATCCTTGGAGACAATAACACTCATCCTATGAAGGTTTTTGGTTAAGTGAAATGTTATTTGGACTCTGGTGAAACTTTTCTTCTTCATGATGTTATCTATGTTTTGGGACCAAATAAGAACTTGATATGCATATTTTCCTTCAAAGATAATGGCATGAGAGTTACTTTAAACAAAGGAAAAGTCCTCACATAGTCTATGGAATCCCACATGAGGGGTTCTTTTACCTTGGTATCTAGAATTGAAGGACTCTATAGAGTCAATGGAAGACCTTTGCTGCCAATGGTCCATGACACCTATCATCAAAGTGATCTATAAAACTGAAGGTTTACATATCTATATTATGAAGCACTACCGGAATTGAATAAGTTAGTCTCTAGGATGCCAGATGTTCAAGCTAGTCATGATGGAGTATGTCTGAGGTATTAAAATGAAAAAATGGAAACACATTTTCGAATTAGGGTTTTATGATTAATAAGTTTGGATAACTAACACTAATAGAAAATTTTATGAAAAATAGTACACATTGCGTGTAATATTATACTTTTCTATATAGAAAGAAGTTAGAGAAATATGATTGCTAACTATGAAAATGTTGACGAATACCTAAAAAATAAACATATCAAAAATAAGGAAAAGTGTTTCTCAGATTCACATTTTCACCCTGAGATGTGCCATTGGAAATAAGACAAGGGAACCATTCCCCTGTAGTAAGAACAAGACTAATGGTATTCTTCAACTTATTCATTCTGGCCTTTGTGGACCCATGTGAGTACACTCTCTTTGTGGTCATCATTATTACATAATATTTACTGATGAATTCTCCAAGAAGACATGGATATACCATTTGAAACATAAGGATGAGTACTTTGATATTTTTAATGAATTCAAGGCACTGATAGAAAATCAAATAGGGAAGTAGATCAAGCTCTTTAGGTCTAGCAATAGTGGAGAGTATACGTCAAATTAGTTTGTGGACTTTTGCAAGTAGGATGGAATCAAGAAGGAAACAATTGAAACTTATAATCTTAAGTGGAATGGTGTGGTTGAAAGAAAGAATGGGTGCATTGTGGAAGCTTCCAAATCTATTGTACATGATCAAAAGCTATTGAAATTACTTTGGGAAGAAAATACAAATACAATAGTCTATGTTCAAGACAGGGCCTCCCATCAAGCTTTGGATAACAAGATTTCCAAAGAATTATTCATAGGTGTGAAGCCCGATATTGGACATCTTATGATATTTGGTTACCATGTATATTTTGATGTGCCAAAGGACAAGAGGAAGAAGATGGAAGCCACCAGAAACAAAGGTACAATTGTTGGATATTGTGAAAATTCTAAAG
>APFE030718040.1:106135-154391 GCA_000404065.3 Pinus taeda
ATATTTACCCAAAGGAATATTGAGTTTAGCAAGGATGTAACCTTCAATGAAGATGTTTCCCTTGGAAAAGAAAGGGATATTCCTATTGAGAAGAGAGATTATGGACCTACTGGAAGGGACTTCTATTCTAAAATATGAAAAGGATATTGTTGATAACCCCATGGAGCCTATGGACCCCTTGGATGATCCTCCAAGTGACCCCCCTAAGAGTCAGAGACCATTGTGGCTTCGTGATACATTACATGATATTGTGAAACATGTTTATGCTAAAGGGACCTTTAGAGAAAGCAAGAAATCATGTCGGTACCAAGGATACATTATAGTTGTGAGCACTATTATTTAGGTTGACCCTCCCAATTTTTAAGAAGCTATGAAAGAAGAAGTTTGGATGGATTCTATGGCCGAATAATATGAATTGATTATGAAGAATTATGTATGGGATGTTGTTCCAAGACCTAAAGTAAAATCTATTGTGACTTCAAATGGTTATATAGAATCAAGAATGGAGCTATTGGTAGCATTGAGAAGTATATAACAAGGTTCATGGGCTAAGGTTTCTTCTATCAATAGGGATAATATTATGATGATATTTTTTCTCTTATTTCCTACTACAATATCATTAGATCGATTATCACCCTTGCTGCTAGTCAAGGATGGACTCCTCACCAGATGGATGCAAAGGTGACATTTTTTCATGGCATACTACAAGAAGAAGTATATGTTGAGAAGCCTCAGGGATTTGAAGTTAAGGACAAGAATACTCACGTTTTTGCAGGTTGAGGAAAGAATTATATGGTTTGAAGCAAGCCCTGACCAGAGCTTGGTATGACCACAATGAAAGTTACTTGGTGAAGCTTACATTCACAAGAAGAAGTGTTGATCCAAACCTCTACTTCAAAGTGGTCTAGGGTATGCCTTTAATTTTGGTTTTATATGTTGATGATTTATGGTTGATAGGTAGTGAGCCCGTGATGCTTGAGTGTAAGAGGGATTTGTCTCTGACTTCAAGATGAAGGATCTTGGTTTGATGCATTACTTCTTGGACTAGAGGTATGCAAAGAATCGATGAGATGTTCATTTCCCAAGGAAAATATGTCATGAAGCTATTAGAAATATTTGTAATAGTAGAGTGCAAGTCCCTAGCCATACCAATGGAGATGAACTTTAATAAGTTATGTGAAGATGTTGTTGGACCTAATTTGGAAAATCCTTATGAGTTGCGATAGTTAATTGGGGCATTAATGTTTCTTGTGAATAACCCTTTTGACATATTCTTTGTGGTGAAAAATTTGAGTAAACTCATGACTGAGCCCCTTCATGCACACTATATTGTGGCCAAGCAGGCATTTAGATATTTGTGTTTGATGATTAACCCTGGTATGAGATACATTGTCAAATATGTAGGACTTCACAGGTACACTGATGCTAATTGAACTGGAAACACTATTGACAGGAAGAACACATATGGATATTTCTTTAGTTTTGTTTTCGCTAGGATATATTGGATATGAAAGAAACAAAATTCCATCACCTTGAGCACAACCTAGGTGGAATATGTTACTGCTATCATGGCTAGTTGTGAGGAAATTTGGTTGAGAAAGATATTTTGGGAGTTGTTTGAGCAGGTCCTTGAAACAATTGTTATATACTACAACAACAAGAGTGGGATTTTATTGGCGGGGAATCACATATTTAATAATAATTCCAAGTATATTGAGATAAGGTATCATTATATAAGAGACATAGTGCAGAGAGGAGCACTGAGGCTCCAACATATTTTGTTTAATGAGTAGATAATGGATATGATCACCAAGGCTTTGTTGAAAGGGAAATTCTTGGTCTTTAGATAGGATATTGGACTAATGGATGTGACCATCCTGGGTAAGGGTCCCAATATGATTGAGAAAACTGAGTGTGCTCCCCTCCCTGTTAATCTTCGAGGGTGGAAATGTAGCAATAAGGGATATAGGGGTTAAGGTACCTTTGGACAATATGATAGGGTGTGAAACCTTACCCTATGGTAAGCCTATTATCACTTTGACAAAGTATACCCTAGTTAGAATCCTACCCATAAACTAGGCTAGTTGGGATTAGACCTCCCCACCTAGCTAATGGGTTGAGGTGACTTCATATTAGGTCCATAACCTTACCCATGTGGTAATTTGATATCGCTCAAGTCTTGAATGCATACATTCTACCACTTGACTCTTAAGGGCCTTGATGGGGGATCAATAAACAATAGGCTAGAGTGTGATCCTCAAGTTGATCTTACTTATTATCACTAGACGATATGATAGAATGCGATCCTTAATTAGATCTTGTCTATTGCCCCAGGTCAATAGCAGAGAGTTTCATCCTTTCCATTGCCGTAAGTAGACCTATCCTATTGATAGAGGGTAGTAACTTTAGCTCTACTATGGTTTCAAATTATTCTTATTTTAGATTTGAGAGTGTTCAACAGAGATGAGCATTGATGACATTTGGCTTGACTTGACTTGATGATGATGAGATATTTGAGATGGGACATATGTTGCAATCAAAAATTCATCCCTAGTTGAGAGGGAGTGTTAATTTCACAACTCGAAGACAAATTCCCTCCTTTAGAAAACCTTCCTCATAGAGAAATCCCCCTCCTAGCCCTTGGAAGAATTTAATTTGCTTAAGGAAAAATGAATTTTTAAGGTGAAAACCCACACGTGCACAAAAGTGCAGGTTGACTTTAAAGAAAAGTTGGGCACCCCTTGGAAGCATATAAATATACCACAAGTCAACCTCATTTGTATACATCAATCAGACATTTATTTATTCTTCTCTTGGAGCTTCAATATATATCTTGTTTGGAATGGTTCATACAAGTCTAAAATTGCAAGGTCCGAGCTCACATGTGCGAGGAGAAGAAATTAAGTTGGAGCTGTAGGGTTGGATTGAGGAAAATTTGGCTACAAACACTATATTAATAGGGTGCTTCCTATGGTTGAAGGGTTATAGCCACATTGTTTGTCACTAGGTCCTTGTGGTTGTGACCTAAAATATTTTTGACCATTTACCATAGACTTGGATCAATTTTGAAGACATTGACTTTGATCATATTTGTCTATTGGCCTCAGCTCTTAGATATTGTTTGGTTGGTTTTGTTGGATAGTCAAAAGGATTGACCTTAAATATTGACGTATTTGTTGGAATATTGTACTCTCTTTATTGAACATTTTACAGCAATCTAATGATGAGAAAAAATTGAAAGGGATTTCACCCTCGTGGGATTTTTCCCCGGCATGTGACCAATACTGGTGTCTCTCGTTATTTCTCTTGATTATCTTCTACTATACATTGCATTTATAATTTCATCTACAATTGTTATTTATTACTGGAATATTGATTTGATTGGTGCTTGAAGTTAGTAATTAGGTTAAACTAATTGTTCAACATAAAACATTGGAAAATTAATAAGTTTTCTCTTTGAGTCACCTCAACTGATCTAGAGTTTTCACTTTTGACTAACCTTTCTTCTATTGTATATTTACATTTTTAGCCTTCTGAGTCTAAAATTTTGGCTTGTATAATTATGATATGCCTTCTTGTTAGTTCCAAAAATATGACCAAAATTTGATGTGTCAAGTTGAAGATATATTAATTTTTCCAAAATTTGTTGATTTTATGGCCCCTTCTAAAGAGTGAACATGTAAATTGTGTCGTATGTCCATTTTTCAAATATGATTTATTACTTGGGGTACTTTACCATCCGTTCTTAGATCCCTAAAACTTACATAGTTTAGAACTTTTCTGGGAAAATGTTCTATCTAGCATACATATATGACTCATTTCAAATGGATTTATGCACTACTCACAAATGCTATCTTCAACAAACTATATAACATAAAGTATGATGAATCACAACCTAAAATTCTTACCACATGTACTTTGGTGTCTAGCCACAACCTCTTAAAATTTTAATTAATTATAACATCTTATAGAAGAAATTGTAGTGAGAATATGAAGATGACTCATTAGTACTAATTTATAGATTAATCCCAAACTCTAAATTCAACATGTTATACCTTTGAAACTTTAATGAATTGGAATATAATTTTTTTCTTCTATTTCTACTATATCTCCTCAAAATTTAAAGGTATTAGACTTCCACGAAATAACATTATAACTAAAGTAGCAAGATGTCTTGACTAAAGAAGAAAATTCAGAGGACCATGTACTCTTGATACCAATTTTTTTATTTAAATATATAACCAATTTAGAAGTACACACCATGTACACCAACGTTAGAGAGCACAACCCTAATATAGTTAAGACGGATAAGTTACACAATATATCCTAAAACAATAGGATAAAATCCTCCAAATACCCCAATAAATTCATGTATTTAATTCACATGTCCTCCATAATCACTACATAATATCTATATACATATTCAAACATTGCACATGTGGCTAATTTATTATTACGCTAACTTTATTAAATATATATTTACATCTTACATTTACATTTAGCGTCGTATACACCCTCGTTGGGTTCATATCATATACATGTAACCCCAAGTATTCCCCCCTTAAGGTAATATCACATTGGTGATACCAATGAGGATTATTAAATTCCTCTATTATCCATTTTTATTTTTGGTAATAACATATAGGTTTTTAATTCATGCACAATGTAACACCCCAACCTTTAATCACCCACTACTATTATAATAGTATTTAGTCATGGTATTGATGTGTGTCTGGGAAAGTAAATGCAAATGGCTTAAAAAAACTGAAATAATTGTAACTATATTATAATAACAATTGGTAAATAGGTGAAGTCTTGATAGGGAACATGATAAGAACTAAGGAGGGGAGAACACAACAAAAGAGATTTGTGGAATTAGCCATTTTTAGTAAATTATTTGGATGGGCCAATACTCATAAGATCTCAAATTAATAACTTTCCCAAGTGTTAGGATCCTATAATTTATAGGATCAATGATCATTGAGTATTTTCCTTTAGTATTTTAGACTGTAAATAATATAGCTTTCTGCAAATGATTTCCAGAAAAGATAGAAAAATGAAAATAAAAATGAAAGTGGGGTATACATACAAAAAATTAGAAAAAAATAGAAAAGGAAAAGAAATTATAAATGAACCCCACAAAAAAAGAATAAACATGAAAGTGATGCTAGCTTAAGTGCAGCTTGTCTAAAATGCAACAATCCCTTTTTTCTTGAGACATATAGTTTAATCATGCTCAAGCTATTTTTATTTTATGTTAATTAGGTTAGAGTGAATAACTTAATCAAACAATTTAACCTTGGTTAAGATTAGATAGGTAGAAATAGGTGAATAAAGTTAATCCAACTTTTTAATCTGGATTAATTTAGTTAATTATAGTAGTTTAGTGTTGAAATGAACATTCTTTATCTTTTTAAAAGGAAAAATTGATAGGGTTTGCATCCTCAAATGCACCCTCATTTTCTTTTGGAATAACATTAAGATAGGAAAATAAAGCTTTTAAATGTAATACGTAGAATTGGTTCGTTGTCCAATGTTTGGACCTTGGGTTATAATTTATGCACCCAAAAGTATTCGCAACCTCCCTGGTTTTAAACCTCTCCTTACTTTGCCATTCCATCCATCTGACGAACCATGACAATTTTTGGATGCCCCAAGCAACAACATTTAACGAAAAAGGTGGGGTCCGAAATAGTTGTTTTTCACCCCTATTTAACATAGGTGATTTTGGCCCCCTCCAAACCAAATACCGCCGCATTCTCCCTCCAAAAGCAGTTTCACCAACCCCCCTTCCTGCCATGCATCATCTCCGCATCCCATCGTGGCTACTACTCCCTTGCACCACCTGTCCCTACCTCTGTCACTCCCACGAACGGTCCCACGCCACTCATCTACCAATCCCCGAGCACCACGACTACGATTGTTGCAACTTTCATAGATTCTCTATCCATTTATCCATGCCATTATAGGAATTAATGCCAGATAAAGACCATTAATCCAAAGGTTAAGACTTATTTGTAGACTGATAAATATGAAATTCACCTCTCGAATTACACCTTTTCTCCCTTCCTCATTCATATTGCTCTTGCTCCTCAGTGCTCTGATCTTACACCAGCACTTAAGTTGCTTGTCTGTGGTGAATTAAAGAGGTCTAACATCCAATTTTCACCAATTATTGAACATATTGCTAATTCATCTCATTACAGTCTTTAGCTATCTATTATGTAATTGCCATGGCACCTAAAACTACACCCATAGTCAATCTGATGCTCAAACCCCCATTGAATTAGACCATACCCCACTCATAGACAAATATTACAAAATCATCGAAACACAGTGTCAATTCGACTTGCTCGAATTGCATTTTTGGTTTCGGGATAATTTCCTTGACCAATGTGATGAGTTACACCTTTGGAAATCCAGGCTCCCTCTATTTGCTATTCCCCAATCCTATCATTTTCTAGAATTTTTTCTAAGATGCCAAGCCTCTTACCTTGCAAGCAAGAGGGAAATTATCTTCCCAAATGGTGAAATTCTCTTCACCATCACAACTGAGAGCATTAATCAAATGTTGCAAGTTCCCCACTATGATTCACTCTCCCCTTTCTCCATTGAAGCTATTAGATAAATTTAGTAGAAATTAGCTTTCCCTGAGAGAGCTGCCATCTTTGAAATATTCCTCCCTAAAGACTCTCAACTTCCTAAGAAAAATTCCCCATATCCCTCTTGTATGTTGCCTTAAAGGGCAAGACATATTATTTTTGTTCTTTCATCCATTCTTGGCTATTATTAAGATGAGTGGGTAGATAAGCCTATTCTAGGATTTCTATGCACCCTTTCTTTAGAAGAAGGACTATCAATCACTTTTGAATATGGTAACTTCTTATCAAATATAATTCATGAACAATTACTTTAGTTTTTAATTGAAGGAATGTTCAAATATTCATCAATTCTTATGTTTATGTTTTTCAAAACATATAAGTTTCCATTGTCAGTGGAGAACCTTGATCGACAAGGAGAGCCATAATCAATTGTTTTTTGGGCTTCTTTAGCCAGAGAAAATTGACAAGAATTTAGCTTCTTAGACTTCACAGACCAATTTATGTATCCTATCACTTATCTGTTAAGTGGCCAGTAGGTTCCAAGGATGATTGAAGAAATTCATAAGGTTCTGCAGCTTAGCGAATACGTCAAAACAAGCGATTGGTACAAGTGATTGGTACCCTTACCAATCATTCATAGACATTAGAGTGTATGGTTCAAAGCTTCCGCCATATAAACTGCCTAAATATTTTCCAATGAGAATATTTGTCTTGGAATACATCAAACAGATAATGCATTCTGATAACATCCATTTCCTGGCAGCCAAGAAGAAATCATAGTTCCGGATTAAGACACAAGTATGACCCTTTATCTGCAACAGTAGAGCAGCACAAGAGGAAGCAGAGCTCCTTGTTATGGACATATTTGGGCACCACAACCCCAATATTATATGTCAATAAACTAAGGGCTCTTTAACCCCTAAAAGTGTTGTTTCATACCCTAAAGGATCATAGTCAACTGATTACATCATTCCCCAGAAGTTCCACCTGAAAAACCACTTAGAACTAGCCAAAATTGGACCATGCTGACTACTCCACTGTCAACGTGCGATGCATACTGACTACTACACTAGCCAGGTGCGATGCATATTGAAGAGGCCTTCTATAGGGTGCAATGATCGAGGATGGACAAATGTCCGAGGCAGTTTGCTAAGTGGATGCTCATGAAATCTTCTAGAAACTTCTCCTATGACACTTGCCTCTCTGAATTTGCCCAGGGATGAGCAAGAGATCCAAGAAATCTCCAAGTGGAACCGAGAACAACAACTGGAATGACACTAATCAAAAACCCAAAGACAACTCACACCCTTGCAGACATCTATAAATGGATCCCTCATCCGAGAGATCTGGAGGCGATAATTTTGTAGTTTGTAAGGAAGTGCTGATAGTTTGTCTTTGAGAAGGAGCATTGTATTATTGGATGATCTTGCTTTTCATCAGGCGAAGAGGGCTTTGATGCTGGGAGGATGATGCTAGATCAGACAGCTGGGTTGTAATTCTCCCTTCTATTTTAATAAAGTTCTTTGAGATTTCCTCCATACAATCATGTACTTGTGAATCTTGTTATTTGTGAATGCAATTATATGTTCAATGTATTTCTGATTTTTCATTGTTTATGATATAACAGATTGAGATGCTTTGATGGTTTTTTGTTACTTTGTTTCTACAGATATTCTCTAAGAGGGACAAGAAGGAGAGGAGTTGCAAGATTTATCAAGGGGGAGAGAAATCAATCAAGGAGTCAAGTAGAAGATCCAGGTTGGTTCCTTTGCTTCTCCCTTATCTATCATACATAGAGGAAATCACAAATTGCTTTTATTGTTTGTTTCTAGGATAGTTGCCAATCCTAGCGGGACTAGCAGATGGAAAAGACACTAGTTTTCCTAGAAACAAAATGGCAACTCCACTGGGGAACGAATATATTGTTTGTTCGTTGTTGATTGTTTGTTTTATAAACTATAGATGGAGCCTGAAGTTAGCCAGATAACCTTCGAACTGCTCTTGCTTTGCAATTGCAAAGTAGATGAATGTTGCTTCAGTCAATCTCTGGTTTAGTTTATGATTTGAACATCTAACTTACAAGCATTCTAGATGCCCTAGTGGTAGCTCATTAACCTCCCAAGATCATACCCCTGTACTTTTCTCTTTACTATCCATAATAGCTCAGCTTAATCCATTGAAATCAGCTATAAATTTGAGCCAAAACCCATCTTAGTTGCGCTCCCTGGCCCATCGCACTGTTTGTAACTGGAAGCTAGTATGCATCGCACTTATCGTGTGTAGCAGGTGAGATGCATCCCTGTTTCTGTGAAGCATATGTGCGATGACTGAGTAATCCTATTTCTCTCTTTGAAATGTGGGGTTTTTGTCCTTGTTTTTAGCTCTGTTTGATTGTTTTTTTGCTTATGAACAATATCTCATTACTGAAGCCTCCTTGCTTTACATAGTTCAGCCTCCATTGATTAGGATTAGTAAATGATTTTATGTATTTGTCCATCATTTACAGTCCTATTTCGAAAAGTTGCTTGAATCGAATTGTCGTTTTGGTGCAAAATGTGTTGTAGTTGTCGTTTTTTGTCAAAAAGAGAAGTGTTGTAAAGTGTTCCTTCTCTAGATAGTCGATTGAAATTTTTGTTTTGTATTTGATTTGATTTGTTGTTAGTTGAAGTGTTGAAAGCATTTTCTATTCGAAATTGAAAAGTGTTGTGTAGTCTTACTTTCCATTTTGAAAAGAAATTGTTGAAATGTTCGCTTTGAGTGAAATGTTTCAGATCTATACTTAGTTCTCTTTTTTGGAAATCCTCACATTAAGGGAACAAAAAACAAATACATGCATTTGCATTTGCATTTAGGCTGTGTGCGAAAAATGATTTAGGAAAACTGCATTTAGTGTGTGCTCTTTTCTCTTTGCTCCTTGTTTGAAAGAATCATAATCTTCTTTCCTTAGTAGCTATGATTTTCATTGATACAAATAAACAATGATTGTTTATCATTGTAGATTGCATTTAGGAATTTTACATCTACATCACGAGGTGAACCATTGAAAGGAAAACTTCTAAACAAGATCAACTCTAAAATAAATTTCAATGAACTTAACAATGCTTTGGAACCTAATGCAACACATTTAGAGGCCTAGGCTAAAGATGTGTTCTGACGTCGTAAAATCTAGTAACTATAATTTTCATCGAAGGTTGGGTGATTACTCCTCTTTGATACGACAAGTGATAGCATGGAGTTGTACTCCCCGTACCATCGATTATATATTGGGAGACTAGAATAGGCTTATATCCTTTATCCAGAGGAAGTCATGTTTGCCGCCCTATCAATCGCAATGCACTGAACACAACATTCAGGAAGATTGACTAATGTACAAAAGTCCTTGGTAATTTCTCTTTACTTTATTACCAAGGTGTATATTGTAGTTTTGCGATTGGTTTGGTAATCCGTCTGTCTAGATTTCCAGAGTAGTCACTTTCATTCCTTTTCAACTCGTTAAAAGAAAAGGTCCATCTAAGCGCTTGTCACTTCAGGCTCATTAAAAATCGAAGGGGACTAGAGTCATCTTTAGCTTTTCCTCGACTCTTAAAAATTGAAAATCAAAGTTGTGTCAAAGCGTCATTAAAATTTATTTAGTTTAGAATAATATCACTGTTCCTTCATTGATCTTAGGTTGAGATAATGGAGTCCACCAATCATGGAATCCCTCTTGAGGGGAATCCTAGTACATTTTCTTCTTGGGGAAATATTGGTGCTCCATATATGGCCACATTGTCCCTTCCAGGGTCACAATTGGTCTGTTTATCTGGCTTTTGTCAACCTCTATCGTTCAAAATACCATGATTCCTCTACAATCGAATCAGCATCCAGTTGATACTAAAGTTGACCCTTCGCCTTCTTCTTCGTTTGTTTCTCCCTCCCTTTCTTCCTCTTCTCTTGGTGAAAGTAGTGGTACTAGTAACCAGGTGGCTAAGAAGAAGAAGAAAGGGAAGAAGAAGAAGAAAGGGAAGAAGAATAAGAAGAAGCCAATTCAACAAGGGGGCAAACAAGCAACCATTTCTCTGAATGCAACATCTAACGAAAATCTATCTGTTAAGCCTCACAAAGTGAAATATTCGTGCATAATTTGCGTGAAAGACCATTTTCATCGAAATTGTCTTTACTTTCCTGAGATCTTGAAAGAATGGTCTTCCTGTTCGCACCATCTCGTGTCATCAACCCCTGGAGATCATGTTGGTAACACACCATCAAATAGTGAAGTAAAGTCCATAGGCAAAAGGGAAAAGTCAGGCTTCCATGTAGGTTATGTGAAGGTAATCATCCCTTTCACCCTTGTCCCTTTTTGGATGAAACCAAAAGAGTCTTGGATAACCATCCTGCTTCACTGCAGCGACTTCCATCTGGTTCGGCGGAACTATCCCTAAATCCTTCATTAGTTGATGAACCGACTACCCAAAATCAACCGTCAGTCAAAACCACTCTCTCTGAAAGTGAATCCCATAAGTCTATACTCGACCAAAACCAAGAGATCGAGGTAGCAGTTGACCCGATTTTGCCTTCAGCTAATCGTACCTTTCCCGAAGAGAGTAAAAATGATATCATTCAAGTTATTTTCATTTCCTCAAATTCAAATGAGCTTGGAGGTAGTCCACTTGTTCCATCAAGATAGGAGGAAAATCCTCCAGTTATTGTAACTCAAGGGGTTAATTCTCCCGTTTCTACAGTACCCCTCCAAGTAGTATGGTCACTTCCTTTGATTGGAATTGACTGGAAGGATCCTACCTTCCTTCTTATGTGCCTTTCCAGATCATAGTACAAGTTTGTAATATGATTGTACCTGGCGCATTAGTGAGTATCCTTTCCTCAACTGCTTGGCAAGCACTCGGTTCACCACCACTTGTGCCTGTTATGTAGAATATTTTGGGCTTTAACAACGGAACCAGTTGACCGTTAGGGATCCTTCCTCAATTACCCATCACTTTGGGAGAAAATACCATTTATCTGAATGTGATGGTAGTCCTAGGACCTTTAGATTACAATTTACTTCTTGGGCGTGACTATGTTTATCACATGGGAGCTATTGTTTCAACACTCTTTCAAGTGATTTGTTTCCCGCATCAAGGCAGGATTGTCAACATTGACTAGCTTTCATTTCCCTGTCCAAATATAGATCCTAGTCAACCATCATCCATAAATGGTCCATTTATCCCAATGGTATCATCCTCGCCATGGGTTAATTATGTGGCAACCTGTTCCATACCTACATCGACTGACAATCAATTCAGTGATATTGTACATTATGTACTGGGGGCATTGGAACCATATCTTTCCTACATGACCACTTATGAGTTGTGATCAAAGGACCGCTGAGGATAGTTCGTTGTCTTATGTCAACCTCACTAAAAAATGAAACCAAGGAATCTAAGGATAGTTATTTTACTCCGTCAACCTCGTTAAAAAATGAAACCAAAGATGTGAGCATAATTCCTTTTCTTATGTCAAGCTCATTTAAAAATGAACCAAGGTCCCAAGTTCAAAGTTGAGTCTCTGATTAGATCTCGTAAATCCCAGTCGAGTCTTTCATGGGATCTCATAGGTGAACCTCCATTCCATCCACCTGATTGCCATGAGTAGTCCTGTGAATGTAACGAAGCTTAGGGGGCATGCACCCTTGTCTATTTTGAGACGAACCCTGCTGAAATGTTAGGTTTCCCTATAGGTTATGTGATTGGAAGTGTTGTACCACACCATTCACCTATTTCCACTCTATGGACGAAGCCCAGGAAGTGTTTTGTTTAGCCGCTAACGAAATTGTCCTACCATATGAATTTCGCTGTAAGTTAAGTGATTGGTCTGACACACCATTCACCTTTGTCTATTTGGCAAACAAAGTTGAGGAAGTGTTTTTGTCTAACCGCTGACAAAAAACAATTCCTCTTAACCACAGTGATTTCCATATGGTTACTGGAAACTCCCCTTTCCTCGATGCTTTGGGGGCATGCAAACCGTTTTATACAACCGAAAAGCGACCAATTTCATTTTTTTTAGCTTTTTAGATATTTTAGCTTTTTAGTTTTTCAACTTCTTAGGTTAGTTGATTGGTCTGATCCACCATTCACCTTTGTCTGCGCTACTGACAATGCATTGGAAGTGTTTGAACCATTCTGTGGACGAAACCATCCTACCTAACCTCAGTAGTTCCTTAGCTTTCTAGTTTTTTTAGCTTTTTAGTTTGGTCATTTCTAGCTTACATAAAAAGGAAAAATGAGCAATGTTATCACATGGTTCAAGCTCATTAAAAAATAAACCTATTAATGAGAAATGTTTCCGCACGGTTCAGGCTCATTAAAAAATAAACCCGCTAGTGAGCATATGTTTCCCCAGAGTTCAAGCTCATTAAAAAATGAACCCACATCTGGTAAATAACCTTTGTGATTGCCATTGTATTAGCATTTTGAACCTTGGTTGTGTTCCTACCATCACCTCCATTCTTTTGGTTGACCATATGCGTCCACTTGATTATTTACCCTTTTGAGGAACAATTGCGATGAGTGGTCTTGTTAGCCAACCTCTTCACATCACCATGTTTTGAGAAGTTCCAAGATTACCCAGAACCAGTCGCTACCATAAACGCCACTCGTTCCTCAAAAAATGAGTCTACTTTAAACTCTTTTTAGACTTACTAAATATGAAAAGATTGTCGAGCAATTGGCCTATCCAGCTCACTAAAGTGATTGGATGTTCCATCCCTCCTGTATTTTAATCTTTTTGGACCTGAGGGATTATCCCACAAAAAGATGAAGTGCTTGTCTTTTTCGGCTCGCTAAAATGATCAGAAAAGTCATCCCTTCTATATTATTTTAGTATTTTTTGGACTCAAGGGATTATGCTATGAAAAATAACTATTGGAGTTTCCTTTTTGTCCCTTTTCAAACTCTCTAAACATGAAAAGAACCAAGTTATCCTTGTCATTAAACTCGTTAAAAAATAGTGACAAACTTGTCCATCTAGATAAGAACGAGTTTCACTATTGCTGGGCTTGCTAAAACATAGAGATAGGTTTGCCCGAAGGGAAAATTATAGAACAAGCATATGTTATCCTCCTCAAGCTTGACAAAAATAAAGAGGTACTGGTCAACAATGACTATGGAAAAAGGGAAGAAAACTTGAAGAACTTTATTGGTAGCAGGTCGCTCTTGAACATGACACTTTCACTCCATCACCATGATTAAGTCGGGTTGGGTTATTTCATTCACTGGTCATATCACCATTGGTCCATCGTACCATCCATCTTTTGGGGTTAACGCTACCAATCCATCTCAGTGTCGTCGATATGTTCAAGAGAAGTCATCCACAGAATTCACCATCCAGTTAATGCCTTATCCACTGCAATACCTTCACCCTCCATTTTTCATGACCACCGTTTTTCACCTCTAGAAAATCATTTGCTTCGTTTCATGTCATTGATGTGGGATACATTAAGACCCTCCTATGATGGGTCACTTCTTGTCGACATCAGCTCATTATCCAAGAAGTTGACTTAGAAACAACCCTTTCAGTACATCGAAGCTTGTATGCCTCAATGGCAAGTTTCTCACTTCTCGCGACAAGTTTACATCAATGGCCTTCGACTGAGAGATTTTGCATGGTGTTCGATGTCAGATCATATATTCACATCGCGTAAATTATACTGTAGTACCTTGAGGGTCATTATCATTATCAATGATTCCTCTCGTGCCTATTAACAGCTTACATTATTGGCTGGTAATCAGGCTCTGTCTTTCCATGTTCGACTTCAAGACATCTTTTCACATGGATCGACTTGTACATCGGATGAAGATTTAACAAGTTTGAAGACCCTGGACATAGTTTCATCCATCTAGGTTGTGATATATTCAGGAATATAAAGACATCAAATGTACACACAAGCTGCACAGATGATCATCCAAGCTGAGGGATGATGACTCTACATATAAAGAATCACCAGTCTGCAACTACAGATGATTATTTGTCCTATGTACATGAAAATGAATTTATAAAGCTGAGCATGGGAATGCCCACCTCAGCTATATCATGAAAATAATATGAGGATGATGTATTGTATTGTATCTTATACAAGTCACCTTCCAGTTCGAATACCTCGAATCCTCATGATAAAGCATTTCACCCGACATCAAAAGATTTACGACTTCATGCTTTAGGGGGCAACTGTTATAGACATATTTTGGCATCACAACCCCAATCTTATATGTCAATAAACCAAGGGATCCTTAACACCTAAAAGTGTTGTTTAATACCTTAAAGGATCATAGTCAACTGATTACATCATTCCCCAGAAGTTCCACCTGAAAAACCACTCAGAACTGGCCAAAACTGGACCATACTGATTGATCCACTGTCAAGGTGCGATGCATATTGACTGCTACACTAGCCAGGTGCGATGCATACTGAAGAGGCCTTCTATAGGGTGCGATGATCGAGGATGGACAAATGTCCGAGAGAATTTTCTAAGTGGATGCTCACAGAATCTTCTAGAAACTTCTCCTATGACACTTGCCTATCTGAATTCGCCCAGGGATGAGTAAGAGATCTAAGAAATCTCCAGGTGGAACCAAGAACAACAAGTGGAATGAAAATAATAAAAAACCTAGAGATCACTTACACCCTTGCAGACATCTATAAATGGACCCCTCATCTGAGAGATCTAGTGGCAGGAATTTTGTAGTTTGTAAGGAAGTGTTGATTGATTGTCTTTGAGAAGGAGCATTGTATTGTTGGGTGATCTTGCTCTTCATTAGGTGAAGAGGGCTTTGATGCTGGGAGGATGATGCTGGATTAGACAGATGGGTTGTAATTCTCCCTTCTATTTTAATAAAGTTCTTTGAGTTTTCCTCCATACAATCGTGTACTTGTGAATCTTGTTATTTGTGAATGCAACTGTATGTTCAATGTATTTCTGATTCTGCATTGTTTATGATATAATAGATCAAGATGCTTTGATGGTGTTTTGTTACTTTGTTTCTACATATATTCTCTCAGTGGGACAAGTAGGAGAGGAGTTGCAAGCTCTATCAACGGGGAGAGAAATCAAGCAAGGAGTCAAGCGGAAGATCCAAGTTGGTTCCTTTGCTTCTCCCTTATCTATCATACATAGAGGAAATCACAAATTGCTTTGATTGTTTGTTTCTAGGATAGCTGCCAATCCTAGTGGGACCAACAGATCCAAAAGACACTAGTTTTCCCAGAAACACTCCTGCTGAAACAAATGATCTTTTCTCTCAATTTCACTTGGTCTTATGACCCCTTTGGGGTAATTTGCAAGTTGATAATGGAACAAAAAGCCACACCATATGTGCACACTCAGGGGCATCAAATAGAAAAGTATATGAACCAGCCGAGGAGCAGGTACTTTCCAGGAAAGCTTCAGAGACACCTATAGCCAAAGAGAAAATAGAGAAGAGAGAAAGAGAGGATGATTCTCCATTCACCGAAGTCTCAACGAAAGAATTTAAAATATATACTAAGAATTTTAAAGCATGATCCAGCTCTAAAATAGAATTTTCATCACTAGACGACACACAAGGCACTATTGTGCTCTCAATTTTGAAGACTTTCAAGCTAGACAGTGGTATTGCAAAATCTCCATCATCTTCCTCGGTTACTAAATATTATCCAGCTATTGTCCCTTAGACACCAGAAACATCTACAAAGTAGATAAAGTGGAACATTTTTCAGGGATACAAGGAAATTAAGCAAAGGAATGAGGCCATTCATGATAGCATATCAACTCAGTTTAGAAATAAATCCTCCTTCATTCAGTACTAACTAATCTCATCATATGATACAGAGAAGGGAAGAATGCATATGGAATTCTTGCAGGCTCAAGTCTCTCAACCAAAGTCAGCTGCAAATTTCAAACATACCACTTTTGAATTTTAGGGAAAAGATGTCCATCCTTTGGATCAAACAGATATGGACAAGTAGGTAAGAGAGATGATGTATTCTAATTTCACGTAGATTGTTATCACTGCCTCAAAAATACAAATGACTCTAAATAATGTCCAGTCTTGACTCAAATTGGATAAAATATCCTCACTTACCAAAGATACCAGAATCAAATAGTTGGAGGAAATGGTGTTCAAAGTTGGCCTTGATTAAGACAATTCAAAATCAAGAGAGGAAATAATCAGAAAGAAGAATCCTGACAATGCAGCATTAAAGAAAAAATTGAAGCTGCCAGCAATAGAAGACCCCCAAGCCAAGGAACTTGTTGAGACAAAGCTACAAAATGAATATATGCTAAAGCTTCTAATGGAGCAAGGTGCCCAGGTGAAAGCAATGGAAGCAAAAATGGACAAAGTATTAAAGGAAAAGGAACAGAATTCACAAATTGAAGTTCTTCCTCTCGATGTAGTTCCTACTGCATCTCTACTATAAATAGGTGTCCCTATAGAAACCACTATAGTAGGAACATCATCTTCAACAGTGCTTCCCACATCAGTTATTGATGACTCAGTTAAGTTAGCTCAATCTATGGAAAATATGTCAATACAGGAAGAAGAGCTAAAGAAACTGAAGATGGAGATAAAGGTTTTGCAGGAGCATAGTACAAGTTTTGAAAATGCTTATTGAAAGAAACACAGAAGTCCTATACATTGTCCTAAAGATCACAAAAAATTGAAAAAGAATGTGCCATGGGCAGTACATTGGCACATGTGAAGGAAAATATCTGGAAAAGTATTAATGAAGACATGGGAGAAATTTCGCCTTCAATCCAAATCATTTTTGAACAATAGGATATTATTGAAAGGTCAAATGAATCCATTGATTAGGCCAGGAAACAGCGAGGAGATAAACCAAATGAAGCCACTGAGCTTATAAAATTTCTAAATTCCAAGAACCATCAAGAACTGGAAGAATTAGAAATTGAAGATAGGACTGAAACAATTTTGGAAGTCAGGAACGTGTTTACTATAATAAAAGCATGACATATTTAACATGAAACTAAAAATAATACCATGAAAATTAATTCAATCATGATAATAAATTAATACAATTATAAGAATCAGACAAAATAAAAATGAAATATTCTCTTACATTAATACATATAAAAAATTAATTAAATATAATTAGACAATTATAAAAATACAATATAATAAAAATAAATAAATAAGTACATATTCATATACATATAATTATAAAAACTCTTAAAATTGATTTCAAAGAAATATATACAGACTAAATTAAATATAATGGAATTAATACCAATAAACAATAAACAAATAAAATATATAGCATAATATATAAACATTAATAAACACAAAAGATAAACAATAATTACATGTATAGATAAATAAGTATAAACTAAAGACATTAATATTAAATAAATAACTAAATATGATTAAACAAAAAAGGTCGGCTTATACCCATAACCCTACTTAACCTTATTTATTTCTTGCTTTTCCCTTCTCTGTACAAGAAAGTCCTGATGATGAGTCTTGGTATAGGCTTGAAACGTCGACAAAAGAATGGAAAACACTGTGGATCATCCGAATTCAACTTCTCAAAAACCACTCCACCGAAACCTACAAACTAAAAGGAATCTGATGAGACAACTTGAAGAAAAGGGTCAAAACATGAACACAGGTATACAGAGATTCTTTTCCATGCTGGAGCCTCTCTATAAGAAAGGACTTCCAAACCTGTTAGTGATTAATAATTGGCTCAAAGCATGGCCAGATTACAGTGAGTAGATTATGAACAAGGCAAGAGATAGTTCAAAGGTTATAGCGGGAAGACTCAGCATGATAGGGAAAACGTTCTTGGAAACACTATCATATGATCTTGACATTCAGTATGCAATTCCAAACTTGTTCATCACTTGGACGACATTTTATAGGTTCACTGAAGTCAACGAAGTATACAGGAAGCTGATCAAGATGACTATCCAAAGCGAACAATGCCGGGATAAACTCTTGGAATTACTAGAATAAAAGGTAATTTCAATGGCATAGCTCATTGTTACAACACATACAATATTTCAGTGCCATACATCTAGTTGTTCCCTCATTTCAGTGCCACCACTTAAGACAGTTCGATTTTCCTAATTTCATTGTAATAAGTTAGCTTAATTCAGTCCTATTATTTTGTAGATACATCCTCATCATCCTGACAGGATATGTTTTGTAAATTAGTTATAAATACTTCATCATTTGAAGTAAGAGATGTTGGTTTTTGTACAAAGGAACACTATTATATATTTTCTGAAGCATCAACATATTTTCCAAGTGATACAAAATCTCTATCATAGGATTCATGTGTCAAGTTCATGGTGAAGCACATCTATTTGTTTTATGTGTTTATACCTATTTGTTTATAGAACATATTTATTTTTCAGATCTCAATTATTCAATAGATAAATAAACGGAAGAATTTGTTTAAATCTACACTTTGCACCCAGCTATGAATAATTTCTATGTTTTCTTGTGATCTTTGAATATAAAATTCAGGTAACACTACTCTATATTTTAAATTGAACCTTAATCTCTTCTTCTTCTCAATTTCAAATAATTTAAAGAACCATTTGGTTTGGCTACCTTTCCTTGTGAGATCTAGGAAATCCTGAAATAATACTCATAAGGAGAAGTTTAGTTGAAAGTTAGGGAAGCAATAACTCACTCTCAAGGGCCAATTCTATTCCTGAAAACCTTGATACCATTCAAGACATTCAGTTCGATCTACCTTTTGAACACACTCTTTTTAGGACCAAGTCTTAATCTTTTGTTGATCAAATAGTGGTTGATGAAGCCATTCTTCAACCATATAAACCAATAAGGTCGTCTATTTAACTTGATTTAGGTCAGAAATCCCTTTAGGCATTTGAAAAATTGCAAGGTATTGTTTCATCACTTGATCAAGCTGTAAATAAAGCTTACATCTCTCTACTCTTACAATTGTAGCAACTGCTTCATCATCCCAGTCAGTTCATCGAACATCAGTTGGCTCTACATCTTTTGTTATTTCTACTACTCATCTAGTAGTATCACAAGTAGTCACTCAATTAATTCACAAAATCCTATATCTTCTCCTCCCTTAAGACCAAATATCATGGCTACTAGTTATGCACCTCTGGTTTTGCCCACTCAATTGCATAATATGCCCTAGGACTATCAAACTAGAATTCCCCAATTTGATGGTATTTTTGTTGTCACTGCACAACAACACATATATAGGATGAATGTATTTTTCGATCTGCATGAAGTAGATGAGAATGATGTGAAACTAAGGTTGTTTGATTAGATCTTAGGTGGAGAAGTCAGAAAGTAGTTCAAAAACATAGCAGCAGGTAGTATAATTGACCTTTTTGTTTTTCACCAATCTTTCCTAACTAGGTGGGAAATTAAAAGGAGTCCTCTGCAGATCCTTAATGATTATAAAAACCTTAAGAGAGGTCCAAATGAAACTATAGAAGAGTATTGTGATAGATTCAATAGGGTTTACAATGCAATTCCCATTGCCATTAAACAACCCCCAGTCTTATCCCTAATACATTTCCCAGAAGGATTTAATGTTGATATGGCCCATCAACTAAGAGGAAGAGATCCCTCAGCCTTATAGGAGATGCAAGTAAATGCACTTAAAGTAGAGTCTAATTTATTATCCAAGAAAGCTAAGTTAAAGGCTGAAACAAGAGTAACAATAAAAGAGGAACCTTCATCTTTTGTTTCTGCTAATTATAAATTAGATAGTGTACTCAGGACAGTAGATAAAATGATGGATAGAATCAATATAGCTGATAGGGCTCCTCAGAGAGAAAATCAAATTGGGCAAATAAGAAATCCAAACTATCGAAGAAATCAACATTAGATAACACAAAGGGACCCAAAAGGTCCAAACTAGCAGGTAATACCTCCTTCCCAATAAAATTATAAATATGAGGAGGTTGAAGTAGCAGATGATACAGAGGAAACTCAAATAAATCTCATGGGAGTAAATGGTAACGACTATTTTTTCCTGGCTGAGGAAGAACAAGACCTTTTCTTATTATCGCAAAATGAAATACTCCCTGAAGAATCAGAGGATTACAAGAAAGGTTTTGAGAATCCTATTATGGAATTCCATAAATAGTAGAACCATAGGAGTAGGAAAACACCAGATACTCCCCTAAAGAAACCAACTGAAACTCCTATAAAAAATAATGTTGATATTCTTACTAGATATAATTCTGATGTTCTAATCCAAAAAAACCTGACACTACATCCAAATCAATTCAAACCAATGATCCTTCTACCATCCAACCAAGAGATATACCCCAAAAAGACGTGGATGATAAACAAGGTGCTACCAATTCAAATAAAACACATATATTATTTAATAAGGAAAATGAATTGGAAAAACTCAAAATCCCCATTCCTTTGAGATAATTGATTAATAAGACTTCCTATAGATCCCAGGTAATGAAACATTGAGCATAGGAGAAAGAACGGATACAGTTAATTTATCATGTGATCAACCTGAACTACAATTTGGCCCAGAAGTTGATGGAAAACTTCAAGAGGGAGATGTACCTCCCTTTTATGTTAGCCTAACTATCCATGATAAAGTATTACACAACGTTGTGCTTGACTCAGGGGCCTCCCACAATCTTATGCTGAATGTAATTATTGAGAAGTTGGGAGTAGATATTACCAGAAGGTATAAATACATGTATTCATTTGATTCTAGTCAAGTTAAATGCCTTGGATTTATAAAATATTTATGTGTAAATTTAGTCCAAATCCCTGCCAAAAGTGTACTGATGGATATAGTTGTTGCCGATATCCCACCCAAATATGAAATGCTACTTTCCCGTTCATGGGGAGCCAAAATCCAAGGAACCTTACATATGGATATGTCTTATTTAACAATCCATGTCTTTGGTTAGATTCTATAGAGAGAAACTCATGAAATTCATGGTCACCACTCAGGATAGGCCTAATAATGATCCTATATATTATGGTCATTCTGATTTGGACTCATTTGTCGTCTACAATGATGTAAGCACACAAGAACAAATTCTAAATCATAATACTTCTTTTTGTCTCAATGTTGATGGTCAAACATTAATCACTATGAAGGATAATTTAGATGAAGTTTTATGGAATTTTGGTTTTGATGGATCTATGAGTAAAGAAGGAGTTGGTGCTAGTGTATGGGTTTCTAATTCATATGCTCATCACTTAGAAGGTCACTCGTACAAATTAAATTTTCAATGTTCTAACAATGTTGCACAGTACGAAGCCTTAATCTTAGGTTTACGGTTATTGAAGAAACTTGGTGAAAAATGAATTGCCATTCATGGAGATTCTGAGTTAGTGATAAAAAAATCAAAGGAGAATACTCAGCAAAACATCCTAGGATGAGAGCCTATAGAAATATTGTGTTATACTTTTTAGATTCTTTTACGGAATATAGTTTGTCTGCGATTGCAAGAGATCAAAATATACTGCCTGATGGTCTTGCTACTTCGGCAAGTATTTGTAAATTACCATTTCATTGTACTTGACCATATATTGTCGAAGTGAAGAATAGACCTACTATACCTCATAACATTATATACTGGCAGGTTTTTGGAGATGATGCTCACATTGAAAAAATTTTGCAGTCTAAAGATGAATTTGAAGATACTAATATAGATGTAGAATTTGATAAAGAAGATAATGTACATACTAGTGTAAATAAATTAGAATTGCATGAAACAGATGAAGAAAAACAAGAAAAATATATTTTACAACTGAAAGACAACATCCTATCTAGAGTGCTTGTTCCATTAGAAGATTTATTTGATTTTAATGATGTAGCTAAGAAGCCAAAAATTGAACCCACTAGGGCTGGTCTTGAGGAACATAACATTGGCATTGAACTTCACCCAAAAATCATCAAACTGTCTAAATCCTTACCTCTAGCTGAAAAGCTGAAGTACATTAAACTTTTCAAACAATTCATTGATGTTTGTGCTTGGAGTAATGAGGACCTAAAATCTTATGACACCAGTATCATACAACAAAAAATTCCATTGAAATCACATCATAAACCCTTTAAACAAAAATTAAGGAGGATTAATCCCATGCTTATGCCTTTGATGGAAAAGGAGGTAAAAAGAATGTATGATGCACAAATCATAGTACCTCTGAGATATTCCAAATGGGTGTCCAATTTGGTTCCCACTCGAAAGAAGACTGGTGAAATTAGGCTCTGCATTGATTTCTAGAATTTAAATAAAGCCTCTCTAAAAGACAATTACCCTCTACCTAAGATGGGCCACATCCTACCGAAGGTGGTTGGATCCAGTGGGATTTCCTTGTTGGATGGATATTCTAGTTATAACTAGGTCTTAGTACAACTAGACTATCAAGAGAAAACAACACTTACTACAACTTAGGGCACTTTCACGTATGGAAAAATGCCTTTTGGTCTAATGAATGTTGGAGCGATGTTTCAGAGAGCTGTGGATTTTACTTTTGTTGATGAAATGGGTCACTTCATACTTATATATCTAGATGACATCATTGTTTTTCAAAAATAGATGAGGAACACTTAAATCACCTAAGAAGAATTTTTGAAAAATGTTGGAAATTTGGCATTTACCTCAACCCCAAGAAAATAATATTCAGTTTGCAAGAAGAAAAATTGGTGGGACACATAATTTTTAAAGAAGGAATCAAGATAGATCCCAATAGAATCGAAGCTATACTCAAACTTAATCCCCCCAGGAATATAAAGGAAGTTCAATCTTTTATTGGACAAATAAATCTTCTAAGGAGATTCATTTTGAATTTAGCTGAACTTTTAAAGAATATAACCAATATGCTAAAGAAGGATACTGAAGTGAAATGGAACATGGAATCTAGAAAATCATTTAACAGTGTAAGGCAAGCTTTAACTCAGGCACATGTGTTAATTAGTCCAAATTTTACTAAATATTTTATAATTTTTTCATTTGCTTCAGAACACACCATTGTTGCAGTTCTCCTACAAAAGCACGATGAGGGCAATGAACAACCTATTTCTTTCTTCAACAAATATTTGAGAGATGGATCATTGAAATATGACGTTATGGAAAAACAAGCTTTTGCCCTAGTAAAGGCTATAAAATACTTTAGAGTGTATATTCTTCATGCGCACATCATTTATTTCATTCCAAGTATAGTAGTTAAAGATATACTGACTCAAAATGATCTAGATGGTAAAATGGGTAAGTGGATTGCTATTATATTAGATTATGATATCGAAATCCAACCCACTAAACTTATCAAAGGTCAAGGGTTAGCAAAATTAATCGCAGAATCTAACTTGCATGCCTTAAATATAATTTTTCTGGGAATATTTAATGAACTAGATGAGTTTTCAACTCCAATGGTAGTAGAAGATCTTTCTACCTCTCCCTCGTATGCAGACAAAGGCTAGATTTATCAAACTTAAAGCTATTAAGTTTTGTATTTTGAATGAAAATCTATACTAGAAAGATGTTGGCGGTGTTTTACTAAACTGTTTATTGTAAAATGAAGTAGATAAAGTCATGGGAGAGTTCCATGGACACTGCGGTGGACACCTATATTTGAATACTACTGCAAATAAGATTCTGAGGTCAGGTTTTCACTGGCCCACACTATTCTTTGATATCCAAAATAAGGTTACTTCATGCAACAAGTTTTAAATATTTGAAGGTGAAAAGAAGCTTTTGCCTCTACTGTTGAGGCCTATATCTGCTAAAACCCCTTTTGAACAATGGGGCCTTGACTTCATAGGGGAAATTCACTCTGCCTCATCTGCCCAACATAAGTGGATTCTGACAGCCATTGATTACTTTACAAAACGGATATAAGCCATACCTACCAGACAAGCTTCTGATGTAGTCATCATAAAGTTTGTAAAGAACATTATCCTTGCCAGATTTGGTTTCCCTAGGAAGATTATTACTGAAAATGGTGCAACTTTCAAGTAAAAAAGGATGATATATTTCTACAACAAATATCAAATAAAATTGAGACATTCTACAACCTATTACCCTTAAGGAAATGGACTGGAAGAATACTACAATAAAAGTTGGGTTAAAATTATCAAAAATCTATTGCAGGAAAATAAAAAATCATTGGAGATCAGGTTGGTTAATGCATTGTGGGAAGACACGCTTACTACCATAAAGTCAATAGGCATGTTTCCATATCATCTAGTTTATGGGATAGATGTGGTTTTTCCAACCTCATTAGGAATTCTTGTTTTAAAGATGATGCAATAATTGGATGTGGAACCAAATGATTTATAGAGGAGAATAAACCAGACCATCCATTTGCATCAAACAAGAGAAGCAGTTCATAACACAACTCAGTTGATCCAAGCATCAAAGAAAACATTTGATTGGAGGACAAAAGCTGATGACTTTCAGATCGGTAATTATGTTCTGAAATGGGATTCCAGAAGGGAAGAAAAAGGAAAGCATGGTAAGTTCAATAACTTGTGGATGGGACCTTAGATTATTGATTCTTACCAAGCTGACAATGCCTTTTTTCTGAAGAACGCAGATGGAACAAAAATACCTGGACTTGTCAATGGAAGGATGCTTAAGAATTATGTTTTTTAGGATTAACAAAGTGTTTTAATCACACTCATTGTTGATACCATTTACTTTTGTACTATCATGAGTTAGTAGCTTATGTATAAAAGTTGAAGCCCATGGAGAAGGCCCTGGGATTTTAGAAATTTTGCCACCATAACTACAAAAAATAGAATAAACCAGATGCGGTAAATACTAAAGATGAGGATTCAAGGCTACTGGTCTACAGTCCTCTTGACACTTCACTAGGAAGTGCCATCCCTAGATGGAACCACTGTTAGGGTCTTATAATTTATAGGATCAATGATCATTGAGTATTTTCTTTTAGTATTTCAGATTGTAAATAATATAGCTTTCTACAAATGATTTCCCAAAAAAATAGAAAAATAAAAATAAAAATGAAAAGAGGGTATAAATACAAAAAAATACAAAGAAAGAGAAAAATAAAAGAAATGATAAATGAATCCCACAAAAAATGAATAAACATGAAAGTGATGCTAGCTTAAGTGCCACTACTAGCCTTCTGGCTTTGTAAAAAATAAGTTTGTGAAATTGTGTGCAACTTGTGTAAAATGCCACAATCCCTTTCTACTTGAGACATACAGTTTAATCATGCTCAAGATGTTTTCAATTTATGTTAATTAGGTTAGAGTGGATAACTTAACCAAATAGTTTAATCTTGGTTAAGATTAGATAGGTAGAAATATGTGAATAAAATTAATCCAATTGTTTAATCTGGATTAATTTAGTTGATAAGAGTAGTTTATTGTTGAAATGAACAATCTTCGTCTTTTTAAAAGGAAAAAATGATAAGGTTTGCATGCTCAAATGCACCCTCATTTGCTTTAAGAATAACATTAAGATAGGAAAATAAATCTTTTGAATGTAATAAGTTTGAATTGGTTCGTTGTCCAAAGTTTAGACCTTGGTTTATAATTTATGTGCCTAAAAGAATTAGCAGGCCCCCCCGGTGTTAAACATCTCCTTTCTCCATCATCCTTGATCATTCACCACATTGATCCAACATCTAACAATATTTTTAGGACCCCCCCTCCCCCCCCCGGAAGAAACAACATTTAACGATGGGGAGGGGGGGTCCAGAAAGTAGTTTACCGCCCCCTACATGTCATGGCCAAGTGATTTCAGACCCCCCCATCCACAAACCAAATACCACCGCACCCCCCCTCCAAAAGGAGTTTCACCAACCCACCTTCTAGCGATGTGTCGTCTCTACATCCCATTGCAGATACCACTCCTGTCACACCACCTGTCCCTACCTCCATCACTACCACCAATTGTACCATGCCACTCACCTACCAATCCCCGAGTGCCACGTCTGTGACCGTTGCAACTTACATAAATCCCCTATATATTTTCCTACACCATTACAGGAATTAATGCTAGATAAATACATTTAATCCAACGGTTAATATTTATTTTCGGTTGATAAATATGAAATTCACGTTTGTAATTACAACTTTTCTCCCTTTATGATTCATATTGCTCCCGCTCCTCTATGCTCTGATCTTACACCAGCACTTTAGTTTCTTGTCTGTGGTGAATTACAGAGGTCTGCCATCCAATTTCAAAACATTATTGAACCTATTGCTAATTCCTCTTGTTACATCCCTCAGCTATCTGTTCTGTAATCACCATGGCACCTAAAACCGCACCTGTATTCAATCTGATGCTCAAGCCCCTATATAATTAGACCATACCCCACTCACAGATAGATATTACAAAATAGTTGAAACACAGTGTGAATTCGACTTGCTCAAATTGTGCTGATTGGTTTCGAGATAATTTCCTTGACCAATCTGATGAGTTACACTTTTGGCAATCCAGATTCCCTCTTTTTGATGTTCCCCAATCCTATCATTTTCCAAAATTCTTTCTAAGATGCCATGCCTCTTACTTTGCAAGGAAGAGGGAAATCATCTACCCAAATGGTGCAATTCTCTTCACCATCACAGCTAACAACATCAATCAAATGCTGCAGGTTCCCCATTGTGATTCCCTCTATCCTTTTTCCATTGAAGCTCTCAAACAAATTTACTAGAAATTAACTTTCCCCTAGAGAGCTACCATCTTTGAAATCTTCCTCCATAAAGGCTATCAAATCCCTAAGAAAAATCCCCCATATCCCATTTCTATGTTCCCTCCAAGGACAAGAACAATTATTTTTGTTTTGTCATCCATTCTTGGCTATTATTCATATGAGTGGGTAGATGAGCCTATTCTAGGCTTTGTATCCACCCTTTCTTCAAAAGAAGGACCATCAATCACTTTTGACTATGATAACTTCTTATCAAATGTAATCCATGAACAATTCCTTCAGCTTTTAACTGAAGGAATCTTCAAATATTCATCAATTATTATGTATATGTTTATGTTTTTCCAAATAGATAAGTTTCCATTCTTAGTGTAGAGACTTAATAAACAAGGAGAACCATAATCATTTGTTTTTTGGACTTCTTTAACCATATAACAATCACAGGAATTCATCTTCTTAGAGTTCATAGAACAACTTTTGTATCTAGCCACTTGTTTGTTAAGTGGTCGGTAGGTTCCAAGGATAAATGAATAAATTCAGAAGGTTATGCATTTCAGTGAACAGGTCAAAACAAGGGATTGGTACCTTTACCAATCATTCACAGAGATTAGAGTGTATGGTTTAGAGCTACCATGATACAAACTGCCTAAATATTTTCCAATGAGAATATTTGCCTTGGAATACATTAGGAAAATAATTCATTCTGATAACATCCATTTTGTGGAAGCCAAGAAAAAATCACAGTTCTGTATCAACACACAATTAGGACCCTTTATCTGCAATAGTAGAGCAGCAGGAGAGGAAGCATACCTCCTGCTGAAACAAATGAAATTTCCTCTTAGTTTCACTTGGTCTTATGACACCTTTGGGGTAATTTCTAAGTTGAGAATGGAAAAAAAAACACACCATATGTGCACACTTAGAGGCCTGAAATAGAAAAGTATATGAACTAGCACACTTGGGTGGAAAATACATTGTAGGAAGCTGAGGAGTAGGTACTTTCCAGGACAACTTTAGGGACTCCTATACCCAAAGAGAAAATATATAAGAGAGCAAGAGAGGATGATTCTCCAGTCACCAAAGTTTCAACTAAAGAATTTAAAATAGATACTAAGAATATTAAAGTAGCTTCCGGTTATAAAATACAATTTCCATCACTAGAGGACACACAAGGAACTATTGTTCTCTCAGGTTTAAATACTTTCAAGCTGAACAATGGTACTACAGAATCTCCATCATCTTCCTCAGTTACTAAAGATATTTTGGCTGTTGCCGCTCAGACACCAGAAACATCTACAGAGAAGAGACAAACATTTTTTAGAGATACAAGGAAATTAAGCAGATGAATGAGGCAACTCATGATAACATATCAGCTAAGTTCAGAGAGAAATCCTCCTCCATTCAACACAGACTCATCTCAGCATATGATACAGAGAAGGGACGAATGCATATAACATTCTTGTAGGACTAGGTCTCTCAACATAAGTCAACAACATATTTCAAATAGACCACTTTTAAATTTGAGGCAAAGGATGTCCATCCTTTGGCTCAAATGGATATGCAGAGGCAGGGAGGAAAGATGGTGTATTCTACTTTCACACACACTGCTATCACTGCCTCAAAACTATAGGTTACTCTAAATAATGTGCAGTCTCTAATAAAATTGGATAAAATTTCATACTTGCTAAAGATACCAAAATCAAATACTTGGAGGAAATGGTGATCAAAGTCAGCCTTGATCCATACAATTCAAAATCGATAAAGGAAATAATCAGAAAGTAGAATGTTGACATTGCAGCATTAAAGAAACAATTGAAGATGTCAGCAACAGAAGACCCCTGTGCTAGGGAACTTGGAGAGACAGTGCTACAAAAGGAAGAGATCCTAAAGCTTCTGGTGGAGCAAGGTGCCCAGATCAAAGAAATGGAACAAGAAATGGACAAGCTAATAAAGGAAAAGGAACAGAATTCACAACTTGCAGTTGTTCCTCTTGATGTAGTTCCTATTGCATCTCTACTACAAACAAGCATCCCTATAACAACCGCTACAACAGGAACATCATCTTCAACAGTTGTTTCCACATTAGTTGTTGATGACTCAGTTAAGTTAGCTCAATCTATGTAAAATATGTCATACATGAAGAAGAGCTAAAGAAACTGGAGTTGGATATAATGGTTTTATATGAGTAGAGTACAAGGTTTGAAAATGCTTACTTGACAAAAACACAAAAGTCTTAGACATTGTCCTAAAAATTACAGAAAATGGAAAAAGACTGTGCCATGGGAAATACATTGGCAGAGGTGAAGGAAAATATATGGAAAAAGACCAATGAAGACATGGGAGAAATTTGGCCTTCAATCCAAATCATTTTTGAACAACAAGAGCTTATTGAAAGTTCAAATGAAGCCATTGAGTAGGTCAGGAAGCAGCCAGGCAATAAACCAAATGAAGCCAGTTAGCTTATTAAATTTCTAAATTCCAGGAATAGTCAAGAATTGGAATAATTAGAAATTGAAGATAGGACTGAAACAATTTTGGAAGTCAGGAAAGTGATGACTAAAAGGAATATGATGAGACAACTTGAAGAAAAGGGTCAAAACATGAACATAGGTATACAAAGATTCTTTACCAAGATGTAGCACCTCTATAGGAAAGGACTTCCAAACCTGTTAGTGATTAGCGACAAGCTTAACACGTGGCTAGATTACAATGAGTAGATTATGAACAAGGCAAGAGACAGTTCAAACGTTGCAACTGTAAGACTCTGCAAAACAAGGAAAGCATTCCTGGAAGCACTATCATATGATCTTGACATTCAATATGCAATTCCAAACTTATTCATCACCTGACTGACATTTACTAGTTATATTGAATTTGACGAAGTATACAGGAAGCTGATGAAGATGAATATCTCAAGCAAACAATGTTAGGATAAACTCTGTGAATTACTAGATTAAAAGGTAATTTTAGTGACATAGCTGAGCATTACAACAGATACAATATTTTAGCATCAGACATCCAATTGTTCCCTCCTTTTAGTGCTACCACTTCAAACAGTTTGATTTTCCTAATTTCATTGTAATAAGTTAGCTTAATTCAGTCCTATTATTTTGTAGATACATCCTCTTCATCCTGGCAAGATATTTTTTGCAAATTAGTTATAAATACTTCATCATTTAAAGTAAGAGGTGTTGGTTTTTGTACAAAGAAACACTATTGTATATTTTTTGAAGCATCAACAGATTTTCCAAGTAATATAGAAGCTCTTTCACAGGATTCATGTGTCAAGTTGGTGGTGAAGTGCATCTATCTGTTTTATGCTTTTATACCTCTCTCTTTATAACACATATTTGTTTTTTAGATATAAATTATTCAATAGATAAATAAAGGGAAGAATTTGTTTAAATCTACACTCTGCACTCGACTATGAATAATTTCTATGTTTTCTTCTTATCTTTGAATCTAGAATTCAGTTAAAAATTCTTTATATTTTAAAGTGAACCTTAATCTGTTCTTCTTCTCCATTTCATAGAATTTAAAGAATCCATTTGGTTTGGCTACGTGTCATGCGGAAAGAGTTATTTTTGCGGACAAAGCTAACCTCCCTAGGAGTCTAAGACTCTCTAGTGACAAACAAACCAAACAAGAGCAATCCTTCTCTAAACACACGTTATTCTATGAGAATTCAAATGTTTTCGATCTTACCTTAGGTCCAACGCTTGTTGTAGCAGTCCAGCCTTGCTGATCCAGATGAGCTCCTCCTTCACTTTCAGACCTGCATACACTAACAAAGCAAACGATTACATAGCATCTGAATATTCATCATAAAACAAAGAATATCTATCATATTGACCAAGGAATACATGAAATAATTCATTAACAAATCATTGAGAAGAATGGACTTATTTGTATTAAATAATCAAAGGAACCATTACAACCTGAGCCTTGGTGTTGTGCAAGCTCCTCCCAGGGTCCAGCAAGAGATTTCCTCTACTTTGACAAGCTCACCCACTCCCACTATGGCAACAAGGAAGGATAGTGATCTCTCCTCACAAGTCAACAAATGGAAGTCCTAATTCCAGCAGCATTTACCCTTTAGAATGTTCAGCTTTCAACCTTTTCTCCTTTGGCCCAATGCCTGTATTTATAGTATTCTAGAGGAGGTTATTCAGTTCCAACATCAATGGGATACTCCCTCTTTTGGATGGGGTAGCTCCTCTCTTGATGGGATAAGCTCCTCTATCATAGGGATGCATGAACCATCTGGAGGCGCTCAATACACGTCAAAAACTCTTCTAGAAGGCTCTAGAAGTGACCACAAGTAACTTTTTAAAGATGAAACTCGCGCCTTTTGACCTTTACAGGGGTACGCACCCAACCTTTAGCTTACAGAGCGTATAAGGACGCAGGTCTAGTGTATTTGGAGTGCGTACACGCAGGCAAGGTAGAGAGAACCTGCGTACCCAGAGATAAACATGTTTTCAAGTGACTTTCTCTCTCTTTGAAGTTTTGACATGAAGAGCAGAGGTATGGGGCTTGACAAAGAGGACAATGTGGCTATTGATGAGGCCACATAGACTGTAGATAGTCAAGGTGACAAATTTCAGTGTAACAGGGCCTGGGTGAGGGCGCGGACAGCTGATCTATTATAACTGCGGAGGGCCAGGACACTACGCTCACGACTGCACTAACCAAACAAGGATATTTTGTCCATACTATGAGCAATTTGACCATGAAATAGTAGATTGCCTGACATTAATTACCTAGATGCATGAAAAGGGAGTGTTACAGCCCAGTCCAACTCAAAATGTCCAAATGATGAGGTCGAAACCACGCGAATAAGATCCCAGCATAAACATGTTACTGAGGAGCGGCGCAACCACAAGAAGAGATGCACGGAAAGAGTTTACAGAAGATGTGAAGGGTCGCGATGCCCCTACAAGGGAACCTAACTTTGAGGTGGAACAGAGGAGGAAGATGCCTCAAGAAGCTCAGAAGAGCTTCACGGCAGTCTCTACTTCAGGTGGGAGGGACCCACTTGAGCCAGGGATGGATCCCTCTATGCATATTACCTTTTTAGAGACATGTATGAAGCTTTTTTGCGACAGTAAAGCTGTTAAAGGACTACAAGAGCTGATCACTAAGTGTGTCGGGTCAGGCGAGTTACGCGTAGTTCGGAAACTGGAAAGACATGCTCTGTGCACCGGACGGGAGATGCGAATGACAGTGCAAATCAGCGAGTACGAGATGGACCAGGTCATTCTAGATTTAGGGTCGGATGTGAATGTGTTACCTAAGAAAACGTGGGAACATATGGGTAGGCCCACACTGCAATGGTCTCCTATTCAACTAAGGATGGCCAACCAGCAAAATATCTTATTGATGGGCCGACTGCAAGGGGTAACAATGGACATTGAAGGCGTAAGTACACAGACTGACTTCAAGGTAATAGAATATGTTGATGATAGTAATCCCTACCCTACATTGCTATGAATCGATTGGGCCACAGACATGAATGGGGTCATCAACTTAAAAAGATAGAAAATGACGTTTGAAAATAAGTCACTATGGATAATAGTTCCGCTGGACCCAGCTAAAGGAGAGCGCTACACCGAGGATGGAAGAATCTCTTGGGAGCGCGATAGTTCTTGCACATCGGATTCAGATGAGGAGACTGAATGATGGTAGAACCGATTGCATGAAGTCACAACACACAACTATAATATGATTATTAGATCATTACGACGTGTGACCACTGAAGTAAGACAATGGCCAGCAGATAACGGTGCAACCAATGAGGGGTAGTTCGTCAACCCTAAGACCTCAATTGTAGCCCAAAAGTAGCATGATGTGTCGGAAAAAACGCCATGCGCACCAAGGTGGTGTGCACAGAGGAAGCTGAGATGGAGAAGGTGGTTCCATGTATGGATTGGAGGACGTGCGTGGTAGCCACGGTGGAGCAGGGTGGTCATCCATCTACAATGAAGGGTACAGTTGTATGTTGCGCGACCATCGACCCAACTGAATCTGTGTGTAGCAAGGGTTCATTGGGCCGATATGACCGTACATAGAGCAGGGTATGCCAAGGGAACTCTATCCATGGTTGGACGGGCCATTACCCCTATGGTCCGACTTGAACACAAAGACTTGCATGACGAGATTCAGCAGTTATGGGAAGTCATTTGGCATGGAAAAATGAGACTTCGCGAGTTAGAGGAAACGGGGACCAAACTACGAAAGAAAAGTGTGAGGCTGGATGAAGAAATTGATAAAATAAAATTAGAAGTCACCCACACGGGTAGCGCGAAAGAGCTATTAAGGGGACCGGACATGGCTGGCTCTCCTACGCTACTAGGACAAGTCACGACCTTGCTAGCATGGTTGCGACTGCACCCTAGGGCACAAGGGAACACAGAGTGCGATACGCCATCAGACTCAAAGGAATGCGAATTGTGCCCACAGCCTGGGCTAGTAGGGAAGAAGAAGGCTCGCTTGATGGGTGCGACCACCTAACTATCCGTAGGAGGCCCAGTCCCAGCACTCCACATAGTTGGAAGAGGGCGCGGGACTATAAAACAGGTTGCAGGAAAGTTGTGCAAGTTGGGCGTGGTGCGTAAGGGTGGTCAAATGCATAGGACGCATCCGTGTACCAAGGGCTACGCTGCCACAAGGATGGGATGGAAGGCGACCATTGCAGGTACTGTTCATGATAATATGTCCCATTTAAGACATGGAGGAGCAGGCAGCGGGCAATTAATGCATAAGGGTAACTGCCAAAATCACATTAATGGGCCACAAAGAGGGTGAATAGCCGACTTTGAATTTGAAATCATACATAACAGGCAATAAAAGGGGCACACCACAAAGTTTGATCATTTGAAGAATAGGACGCCCTGGGTTCAAGCCAAGAGAAGCAAGATGAATGAGAAACTAATGGAGGAAATTTCGTGGTTTCAGGCACTGCCAAAGGAATACCAAGAGTCATTCCTCAAGTCAATAAACCCTACCATGGAGATTCCATAGAATCTGACGCCATAGGCAGCCGAACTCCCTAAATCACCCAGGATGCCATGGACCAAAAAGGACCCCTAGATACCAAGACCAATAAGGCGATCACCATGAAATCCACGCTTTAGCAAGATCACAATGGAAGAAAAGGGAAAAACTGTTACAATTGAAAGCAACGAGGAGGAAGAGGGATCTCCGACACATGTCGAAGAAATAGACCGTGACAAGGAAACTATCCAGCTAGTGCAACGTCCCAAGTATGTTCCTCCAAGAAAAGGGAAGGCTAAGATCCCTACCAATCTGGATGACGTTGACAATATACTCATCACCCTATCTCTTCTGAAAGGGGTTTCAGTTGAAAGCACGGTGACTGGCTGTATTTCGGCGATGAAATTTGAAGATTAGGACCTTGCAAATATAGCAAAATTTCCCATTTGGTGACTAGCGAACTAATGGAGCAGAGCACGGAAGGGACAGTTATGACACTTCAGCCAAAGGAATGGCTACGAAAGTTGGAGAAAGTCAGGTTGCTCTATCTCCTATCCATTCCCCACTTTCTCTAGCCCCATATTACAATATTGGTCATCAGACAGTTGCTCTGTCTGGTACATGATGGGTACTTATGGATCGACAAACCCATCCACATCACGACAGAACTCATTCATAGGATCTCACAGCTTCCCTGCAAAGGAAGAGACCCCAAGGAAATTGTCGATAAGAGTGGCGATGTGACGATGACAAAAACCCTGAAAAAGAAATATAAGTTGGAGAAAGGGCAGCGAGGGTACGTTATTGATAGTATCTTAGACAAAGTAGTCTACGTTGTTACCCAGTTTCTAGCAGGGAAAGTGATGTGGAAATGTCATGGCACCGAGGTTCTAGTGATCGTCATTGCGCTAGCTAAGGAATGTGTAGCTGGAGAACAGTTCAATTGGGCATAGTTCCTTCATGAAGAGTTACTAACCAACTGTAGGGAGGTCCAAGAGGATGGAAAGACCTTCCATTTTGCATGGTTTTTGTTGTCCATTTTGCTGGTTACCACTGAATTACCCGAAGACAGCCAGTTTCCCTCCTTGGACTAGGATTGGCCAAAAGCCGCCAAATATGTGTCACTCTAGGCAATAAGGGACCCTACAAGAATACAGGGCATCAAAATTTCTATGGATACTGATGGACGCAAACATTCGACAATGGATCACCCAGCAACCCCATCTATCCAATGAAATATATGACAGTGTGAAGCACATCGCTAAGTTTAAAGCAGACATGTACTTTGTCTACATTTGGGCATGCAAGGAACCCGAACAGACATGGACCACACTCCCTTTCCTTGCCATCGACAAAGCTATCGATGCGGTAATGGATACCTAGCCACAGGAATGGCGCGGACTAAATGTGGAGGGGAGCAATGAGGCCGCTATCCAAAAAAAGAAGACTGAAGCTAAGCGCACAACACGGCAAAAGTGAAATGAACAGCATGCTACGAAGATTCAGGCGGCCCGGGAGGCAGCGCAGACTTCGACAGACAAAGCACCAAAAGGAGCGGTTGCAAAGGACGAAAGTAGTCAAAAGGTGCCCACAAATATGGCCACAAAGATAGGGACAAAAGGAACACCATCAACCACCACGGCCAAGAATGGTCGTCGCCGACAGAATGGATGAAGCCGCAGAAGAATGCCAAGGCGTCTAAATGGGACGGAGAACTAACCACCTTGACCGAGGGAAACCTAGGTGACATAGGGGACATAGTTCGTGAAGTCACTCAAGACGCAATCGACGAGGCCATGTTGGAGCAACAGATTGTGTTGGGGGAGCTCTGCGTACAGCTACAGGAACTTGCAACATGGGAAGTGTAGATGGGAACCATCGCTACTCATGGGGTTACGGGTATGTCAGCCACTGAGTAGCTGCTGAAGGCCGAAATGGCTCATACTATCATGATTCCAGTAGGAGCATTGATAATAGAAAATGTGGAGGACAGAGCTCTGGTAAGAAGGCTTATGGGGCTGGGACTAAATTTGGCTACCCTCCTGTGCGAAAGCTTGTACCAGCTCCAGGACAGTGCCATGATGGAGCTCCATGCCAGAGAAGGACACGTGGAAGAAGTACTCAGTGAACAAATAGTTAATATAGAATAGTTGAGCCTCCAATGGGACAAAGTCATCGCACAGAGTCAACAATTGGAGCAATTTGTGGGGTAAGCATGTTCGCGTGCCCCTGAGCTAGAGATTGCGACCAATTTACCTATTGGCATACGAATCCACAAGCTGGCTAGTGGGTTCTGTGAAGCAAAGGAGGATGCCGCGAGGATTAAATTGGAGCTTAGCTTGCAGATCGCAGAGCTAAAATTGCAGGTATAGCCTTTGATGCCACCAGAGGTCACCGAGTAGTGTAAAAGCGTCATGAACTCCAGGCGAGAAACGAACACACATTCCATGAAGGAATGCATCGACTTGTTGGCTTAGTCGCTTATTATGCTCACTTCACTTCAGGAAGATCCAACCCTACAGCGACTGGAAACAGAGGCAAGGGAGCTCCAGAAAGCCTATGATAATGTCAGAGGGACCGCACAAATAGTTTCTATTACGCAGCACTTGGACAAGACGAGGGAGGCCCAGGCCCTGAAAATACAAGCTGGTGCTGCCCCACAAAAGGAAGCAGTGATTAAAGAATGAATCTAGCCATGGATTGATGAGGCATTTGTAGTTTCCACCGACATTGAGCGCAAGGTGGCACACAGGAAGACAAAATATGCACTAGGGGAAGCAATTGAGACAGAGACTGATGTGTCAGCGACACACATTGAACAGGTACAGTGAATGGCAGAAGAATTTGCTGCAAGTACAAGCGAAGCACATAAGTTGCTAACCGACCTCCACGCGAAGATTTTCACACCAGTCGAGTGACTCGGGATGAGTCGCGATGATTGTGTTGGGGGACTGTTGGGTAGCAGAGGCCCCGCGTAATGGTTTTGGTGCTTAAAGCCCGCAATTTTGGGTAAAGGTATGGTAAAGGCTCCGCGAGATGCGTGGAGTGAAAATTTTAATGAATCAAGTCAAAGGGTTGTCCGCCCAAAGATAATGTAAAATAATTCGGCCTGCCCATGGTCCGTGGACCATTGAAATGTATAAATAGAGTGATGTTCTATGGTTAGAAGTTAGTTAGTTTTTGGTATGTACTTTTGGATCTGGAATGTAATGGGTATTTGAAGAAAGAAGTCTTGAAGTGTCTATAAGTCTGAGTCGAGGGTGTTGGTGGGTAGGTAGAGGCTCTGCAGCTGTGTGCGCAGAGGCCTGGTAGAGTTCGCAGTTGTGTGCATGGACCCCTGTAGCTGAGTGCGCAAGGCAAATTTGGTTGTATTGGTGAAAGAATTGAATAAAGATAAGTTGGTTTTGAAATACTGTGTTGAATCTAAAATATTATGGATCTGGTTAATTTATGGTTGATATATCTGTTTGATCTGTGTGCTTGTGCTTATGTTATGAGTTTATGCAAATCTATAAATTTTCTGGGTGCGCGAACTGGTTATCTCTATTAAATGTTTGCTTAAAGACCATAAAAGGTAGATCTAATCTATAATAGCTCATTAATAATAAGTATTATGGAATTACCTTGTTCCGGATCTATGCGGAAGTAGAGTAGCGCGAGGCCACAGAATGGCACGCGAACCCTCCAGACCCCATCAAGACATCCCAAGGGTGTAGAAACCTGGTTCTAGCACCCTCCCCTGCTACCACGGCTGAGACCTCAATCCGCGATCTGTGGGATGTTGCCGAAAGGGCCGATAGCTGCGGGATTTGTTTGGCTAATACCTCTTCCAAACCTTGGTCAAGGCCCAATAAGCCAACAACACGCTACCAAGTCTAACCCAACACCCTGGAGGACCCAAGACAAAGGTCTAGGTATAAATACCACATATGCACTATATGTGGGGAGAACCATCATAAAAGGATGTGCCCTCACCTTCCTCAATTCCAAAAAACAACAAATTTTATATTTAACTTCGTAAATGAAAATCCCTATCTACTAAACTCAGATATGGAATCCATAAACCACCCCGCCCCCCCCCCCCCCCCCCACCTAGCAAAGAAGGACCCCTTGATGTTCTATGTGTGTTGAGGAGAAAAAACATCTAGGCCCCCCATTTCACCTCCCATCACCATCGCCAGACTAGACCAGTCCAAAAGCAATCAAAAACACCTGGTAAAGAAATCCGCCCATTACATGCACATTATGCGACAAACCAAATCATTTGATCAATAAATGTCACGAAATGAGTAGATCCAATGATATCTTCCACTTAGTAGCCCAAATCCCCTATAAGCACCTCTCAAACCAACAAAAATTTACGTAGTGTTATTGTTGCATATGCTCTCAATTCCACTACATAAGGAATTGTCAGTATCTTACATGGTTTTGTGCATTGAGAGTAGCACTAAAACAAACCCACACAAACAGGTCGTGCGACAACAAAACCTTGCCCCAGAGATGGATACCCCCACAAGATATCCTATCTCATCGTAACAAGACCTCACCCCAAAGATGGATACCTCCATAAGATATCCTATCTCAAAATAACCAGACCTCGCCCCAGAGATGGATACCTCCACTAAATATCCAGTCATACAATGGTAAAGAGGCATCAACATCCCATGCCATGAGTAGCACCGCCTCATACAATTTATTCGTTTAGCACCGAACCAGTTCAGAGAGACCATATGCATGGAACAACAAAATTTAGAAACCCTTTGGAAGGGCCCATACATCATCAAACATTACCTCCGCAAGGTGGCATACATACTATCATAGCCAGATGAGACTTTCCTAAAAAACCCCATCAATGGTTTCTACCTCAAAAACTTTCACCCATAAAATGTTAGAGTAATCATGTATGTACAATGACACTGTTTATGATAATCACCTCATCATAGATATATTATAAAAATCGCTCTCTCATCTCATGTAAACAGATGGATCTTCCACCATCTTATCACCACAGGTTCACTGACGACACATCTCGATGGTTGCAAAATCTCGTTGCCGCGTCATGGGCCTTATGGTCTCCTGACTGAGCACATTTTCTCTTCAATGGGCTATGTATCGGGTCAGCCACCAACAATCAAGTAGAATATGATGTCATCATAGGCCTCCTGGACAATGCCCACCACCTAGTTATCTGTCACCTGCTTGTATTCCTTGATTCCTAGCTCATAGTATCTCAGTTAAATAGGACGTCTCAATTCCACAATCAATGCCTTTTTCACAAGTATCTGCATGCACAAAGGTTATATAGACATTTTGATTAAATCACATTTACACATATACCCAGAGATCAAAATCATATAGTTGATCGCATCTCTAATCAAATCCTATACTAGCATGCATCACACATATATAACCATCAAGGTATATAAAAACATCAAACACAAGATACATCTAGAACAAAAACATAGAAATACACCAATAAGTATGGACACACATATCACATCATGAGAGCCACCAAAAAATGCCTCGTATATACATCAAAAACATATATATAGGTACAAAAATCACTGGCCCATGACCAGGAAGGATAAGTCACCAAAAATACAAGGGAGCATCCTCATAAATGGGTACTTTCCCTAGTGCATACATCATCTCAACCCAAAACAAAGGTACATAAACAACCTCCCTAAGGCCCTAGTGGTGCCAGTTGTGCATCAGGAGCCAAGATTGGACCTGTTGTAGTCACTGCCATAGCAATACAGTGCAAAGTCGTCTGATGCTCCCACTCCTGGGACATCATCGTCTCAACCACAACCTCTAGAAGGTGAGCCCATCCCTCAAGGGGCACACCTCCAATCAAGGTCTCCACTCGTCTCCAGGAGTCACGGTACCACTGTAACTCCACCTTTGCAGCATCTCGTCGAGCCTCATCCTCCTTATCTTGCATGACCAGTCTATCTGTAACCATAGCCCCCTCTCTAGAGGACCTACCAATCTCCATCTGACGTCATTGTCATGGTCGTTCTCAAGGAGAAATTGGTTTCCATGGTACCCGAGTTCTCTGAGGAACAAGTGTGTCCCACGTAAGTCCCATGTGTCTTGGATCATGGCCAACCAGGAAGGCTAGTGGACACCCTTACGACTTGTTATCACTCAGGTTGTTCCCTGCTTCCTAAAGGTAATACGGCCGAGGTAACCACTAACCAGTCTTTTAGTTACAGGTCCTAGCCTACCTGCAACCAGAGAGGGCTCACTCTTTATAATTTAGCTTTGTTGGTGGGTGATTTTAGGCTAGTTATGGTGTACTGATTTTGTTTTAAATTTGGTTGGTTGGTGAATTCAAACAGAGTTGAGGCATAAATTACAAAACACTTTGGGCCATTGGGCAATGGAGTTCAGGGTTGTGTGCTGCTGAAGTATGTTTCTGAAGAAAGAGTATTGCTGCAAAGCCAGATAGGCATCTGTGGAACAAAGTTTTAAGATCAGGTAATGAAGTTATGGAATTAGTGAGTGAAAGGAAATTAAGAATCTTTCACTATGCTAACAAGGGGAGAAGTGAAAGTATTTCTTAAGAGCATTTAAGAATTCTTAAACAATATTCACAGTGAGAGAATTAGTTTATACATGAGCAATTAAGAATTCATATCCATGCCTAATCCAGAAGAAAACATATTTAGAAATAGAGATTGAGCATAGGGTGTATTCAAACAAATCCTAAGCTATTATTTTTCCCTATTTACTATGATCATGAAACATATGTAAATTTTGCATACATAGAAAGACAAGAACATGGTTCAGAATAACTTATTGTTCCAGCAAATGACACAGGAATTCTGCAACATAACACAGTCATTCATTTCCACCTTCAGACAGTATAGGAACCAGGAACTCCACCAGCAATTTGTATTAGTAAAAAAGTCTGAGATATACAATACAGCTCTTCTGAGAGAGTTTTCACTAAAACCGACCCTCAATACGTTCTATGAGGGGGGGTATATACAAAAATAGGATACAAAATATCTAGATAGTGAGTTATTGTGCAATAAATTACACCACCAACTCACTTACAAAAAGTAAATGAAAGAAATAACTATAGCAATTAATGTTGATATGGTAGTTGTCTTTCTGTCAGACAATTTTTGACTTTTTGGATCAACAAAGTTGGCCATAGCTGTGTCTTTAAATATGTGTTTATTGAGCCTGTTGTCTAAGTGCTTTGATGAGTCACTATACGGATGCTTCCTGTGACATTTGCATGCTTGATTCTCTGCTGACCTGTACTGTGACTGAGATCTAAATTTTCACAAAAAAGGAATAATATAGTCGGATCACCTGGGCAGTACTTCCAGCATTGTCTGCCACCAATCAGCTGGAGGTAGCTGATGTCTCCTTATTTTTACAAGTGTTTCATCTGCTTCAGTATATCTGTAGAAATTTGGAGGCACTTCAAACAGATGATTAATCTCATGCTCAATAAAAAATCAATTCTCTAATTTTTCATATAGAGACTGCCCAGAGGGAGGCCCTGCTTCTTCTGTGGAGTTGGTGGATGTTGTGATCTGATTTTCAACATAATTGTTTATCCTTGTGATGTATTGATCATATGACAGCAGTTGTCCAGTACCAGTCACTAGGCTAGGCAGTCCTTTATCTTGTAATGTTGTTATCTTTGCCCTGAATTCATCTATTTCTGCCTTCATATCCTGACATTTCCTTTCTAGAGTTTGAGTGAAATTTCTTAAAGTTAGCACTTTTTTGGCTATCAGGATAGTGTTTGTTTTGCTATTTATTTCCAGTGCTGCCAATTCCTCCCTAGTGTGAGTATTGAGGAAATGTATCACTTTATTGGCCTGCTCAGGCATGATTCCGAGTGATTTTCTAGCCTTTTGTATTTCAACATGAGCTATGCCTATTAGTTCAATATGCTCATGTATTGCCTGTATTGACCTCCATTGGTCATGGATTGATTGGCCAATTTTGGCCCATATGATCTTCTTGATTTCTGCCAGAGTTTTGCCTAGAAGCAATTCTTTTTCCAAAGCTTTCACTTTGGTTTCCAAGGCCTTTATCTCTCTTTGCTTCTCTACCACTGTCATTTTGGACTTATCATAGTTGGCCTCTAGCTTGGCCAGTCTATCTTTGGCTTCATTAATTTCTGTCACCTGAACCTCAAGTTCCTTGACAGCTTTCATCAAGTCCTCCATGCTCATACTTGATTCTGCTGCTGTTGTTGTTGCTGTTGTGGCTTCTGTTGCTGATGTGGCTGTGGTAGGTGCTGGAATGGCATGAGGGGCTGATGTTGCTTATGTAGGATGGGCAGGGCCAAGAGTTGTAGAAGTTTGAGGGGCCTGGGAGGTTGACTCCCCTTGCTTGTCCTGCAATTCCTTTTCCAATTCTGCTTCCATATGTAATATTCTCTGATTCATCTTCAGAAGCAGATCCATGGTCTCATCAACTTGCTTTTCCTATGCAATTTATGTTGTTTGAGGGTGAATGGTTGGAGGCAGCTTTGCCTGCTTCCTCAGTGCAGCAATGTCATCCTCTTTTTTCTTCATAGGGGCCTTAATACCCTTTGGATCTTTAGGATCATGTCCTAGATCAATTATTATGTCTTCCAAAGTTTTTATTCTGTTGTCCTTAGCAGTGGAATACATCCTTTCCAAATCTAGCTGTGTATTTGTATTCTTTAGTGATTCTTTTAACTGATGGGCCAGCATGGCCCTATCTGCAAGTGTGGCATACACCATTTCCCCTGTCTGTTTGTGCGTTCTTCTGATCCATGGGGTGTATGTCCTTGGAGAGGACCTCTAGACTTGTTTTGGTGTAGTCTGCAGATGATTTGGGCTTTGGAACTTTAGGCTTAAGATGAGTAAAAATCATCTTATCCTCCTTGATGTCATATGCTGCCATCAATATCTATTGCTTGGAGGGTGTTGTCTTTAAGAATTGATCATACAGTTGAACTCTCAAGAGTTCATTTTGGGCCTTGATCTCCATAAATGATCCTTTGATTCCAGCTGGTTGCTTGCCCTGTTGCCTGCAAGAGGACACCTATGTACTTTGCTGCATGGCTTGTTCCTGCTGGAATAAACTAGTGGCAGTCTGTTGGTTGGATTCTCTTTCTCTGCTTTGGCTTTCTGCTCTTTCTTCACTGATGTGTTCTTCCTCGTTCTGAGGGTCAATTCTTGGCCTCTTGGCCTCCGGTTGTTGTTTTGACCCACTTGGAGGTGTGGCCTCCTCTCTATCTCATTTTCTCCCTCTCTCTTCATTGAGAGGCTTTTGCAAAACTGGAATTTGGGGTGCTTCAGCTTGTTGTAAAGGGGCTTTCCCTTGATTTTATTCTTTTGAAGTGATGGGTTGCCCTGCCTCTGTCTCTTGTTGTACATCCATCACTTATTTACCTTTTGTTATGTTTGTTGTTGTTGTAGATGTCTGCTGGGTGGTCTGTGCAGCTGTAGCAGTGGATGTGCCTTCTCCGACTTGGACTGGTTGCTTGAATGTGACCTGCTAACAAGAATCTAAGTCAAGATGTTTCTCTAAATCTTTCACAATCTGCTCCATTGTCTCCTCCTGAGTAAATTCCTCTACTAATGTACCAGGCACCCATTCATCTTGGTTGGAAAAGTGTTCAATTTGTGGATATGGACAATGTTTATAGGCTAGCAGCCTATACTTGACTCTTCTAACACTAATAAAGCCTTCAGGGTCATAAGGGACCCACCAGAAGCTCCTTTTAAGTTTAAGTTGTTGCCCCAGTATTTGATCAGCTTTTTGCCAACAATCTTTCTTGTTCATGATGAAGGGGCCTAGGTGGTCTCTGAATTTGAGATTGGCTTTCTTCTTGGCACTATGGAAGTGTGTAAGGTCGGAATTGATGAGTTTCCTATAGTATTCCAAGGCAAACAATCTCATAGGCACATATCTTGGGAGGCTGTAAGGACAGACTCACAACCATAGATCCTGATGACTGTGTGATTGGTAATAATACCAATCACTATTTTGTAATTCCTGGCAGCTAAAGATTTTTCTGCATATCTTTTGACTAATCTGGGCAGGAGGATCTTTTCAAGAGGGCATGTGACTGGATAGACAAATTGGTCAATGAATTCACAGTAGGAGTAGGGAGAGTTCTGGACTTGATGGAAAACTGAAGACCAGAAGATGACAGACCTCCTCTCGCCCTGTGAATCCAGCTTCTTGATGGGGCACTGGAATAAATCTGTCTGATAGTACATGAACAGGTGATAGATGTATGATGAATATTTAAATATTTCTTCCTTGTTTAGCCTTAGCAGTTGGTCATGTATCTTGTTGGCAATAAACTTGGCATAATTTTATTTTATAGCAGGGGGCTTCCCAAGGCTATATGCAGATAACAATACCAACACAGTTTCATCAACATGTTCATTTGGGGAGAACCCCAACACAGAGGATATCATGTCCACCAGCAGCTTGCCAACCTCATTGAAATTTTCATATGGGAAAGGAGGTGGCCCAGAAGGTTGGCAGTTTGCTCTCATGAAAGTTTTGGCAACTGCAGCAATCTCAATGCTAGAGAGCTTAGAGCCCTCATCCAGCAAGTACTTTATGGAAAAAGGGTAGAGTAGCTGGGTTTGCTTGTAATTTAGCATCTGATTGATGGAATGAGGAGTAATGTAAAAGAGTATGCTCCCAGATGGAGACTTAACAGCTCTGAGTTTTTGGTCATAATTCTCTGCACAGAGGTGAATGACTTCAAGAAAGATATTTACAGAAGGCAAGAAATAGATAGGCAGATTTGACTCCCAGATGCCATACATGTCACCGTTGTCCAAGTGAATGTTCCTCACCTGGCAGAAGGTCTGCAGGTGGTTCCTCTCGGCCACAAAATCTGCAATGAGGAAATCACTGTCCACAAGAGGCATAGCTTCAAGCTCCTTACTGGGTGGATTAACAGGAGCAACATCTAGAGCTGATGGAGTGGCCATGTTTAAACTTTACTGGATAATTTCCTGAGCTTAGGATTAGTGAGAAGGCTGAAGACTACCCACTGAATTTGTGTTTGGGAGTGAGTAGTTCTGAGAGTTTAAAAAGACTTTTCACAGGGTTGATGAACTGTGGGGCACTCTGTTGGAAAAAACCAGAGTGTTTTGAGCTAAGTAGCTGGTTTTTGCAAAGGGAATTCTGATAAAAGGGATCAGTGTACAGTTATATGGGCTTTAGCCGGTAGCTTGGCTTCTAAAATTACTTTTTAATGGTGAATTTCGCAGAAGGGCATGGGTTTTGTAGAGCTTCGTGGTGTAGGGACTTTACCAAGTTTTTTGGGTAGTTTTAGCGGATAATTCGACTATGAGGAGCTTTGCAGAGATTTTTTACCGGAAATTAGGAGAAAATGGCACAAACATGGGTGAAATAGGTCGGCTGTGGCAAATACCTGGGATTTTCAGTGCCGAAGGTGTCAAGATGGAACAATGGCAGGCAATTTGAGTCTACTTTGAGGGCGGCAGCAACTTCGGTGAGTAAATTCTCGAATTTGGCAACAAACGACGTATTCTGCATGCACAGCGCTCCCAAAACGACAAGTGAAAATGACACAAAATGGTCATTTTGCAATATTTTATGCAAATTTGGCCTTTTGGCGCCTTTCAGCGATGACGTCAGCATGATGTCATTGGTGGGTCCGGGTACAGCAGGGTGACGTGGCGGCTGACGTGGGTGGCCACGTTGCGGTGACATAGTGGCAGGGCATGCGGGCGGATGGACGACGTGGAGGCGACATGGAGTAGCGGTGGCGGATGAGGGTGCTGACTTCATGCTGACGTGGGTATGACGTCAGCGGGAGGGGGCAGGCGGTTTGTGGTTTCCCCGAAGCACCCTTGGGCGGTAAGCGGTAAGAGGGGGGGGGGGGGGGTGGGCTGAACAACCCGGGCGGTTGACGCGTGGCGGGGGTATGGCGGTGAAACTGCCAATCCCCCGAACGCTAAACCTCCGCCCGTTCCTAGGTGAGATTGACCACCCACCGTTAGATCTGTGGGGCCGACGATCAAACGGTTGGCGGCAGATATGATATGACAATGATTTATGGCTACGGGGACCCGCCCGATTAAAATAATCAATTAAATAAATCGCGCGCGGGGTAGGTTTTTAACTTAGGGTTAGTGGGTAAATTTTTGCGCCTATTTATAAATGTTTTATTTAAGAAACATTATAAACCAAAACTTTAGCGCGGAAAAGGGGTAAGAGGGGTTAATGAGGGCCGGGACCAATTTTTTATTTTTAACCAAAGTTTTTTAATTAAAAACCCATAGTTTAGGGTGGTAGAGGGTTAATGTTAGCCCTTGATGGGTTAATATTCCCCAAGACATGACTATATAGCTATATTGCTAGGGGGAGGGTATTTACATAGATTTTTTGGGATTTTCATATAGATCTTTCTAGACTTTAGGGAAGGGGAATGCTTAGGGAGCTAAATAATACATTAGTTGTTAATATGACTTTGTGAGGTGAATGTGTAGGGGCAAATGCTAAGCTTTAAGAAGTAAAACTTAGGGATAGAAGATGAGTGGAATTGAGAGTAAATATTTTTACACAAGAAATGTGGCTTCATATCCTTAAGTGAACTTCACAGTTTAACTTGGTACTTTGTTATGGAATGAATTGAAACAGGACACTTGAGCAGATCCCAAGGTCCTTGGGGAATGTTAATAAATGGTGTTTTGGGAAAAGGGGGAAATTAGACATGCTTCCATTGTTATGTCCTCAAACCTCTGCCATGGTGCCAATACTCTGAATGGGATGAGTCTTGCTCTTCATAAGCCAACTGGTGATGACCCCTTCACTTCTGCAACCTTACACTTCTTACACAATCTAGTAATCCTAACATTTTTTCTTCACTTGAAATGGGTGCATTTAAATTAGCAGACCCTGATTGTTCTCTTTTCTTTTGATTTCCCTCCTATCTAAATCTACCCTTATTTCTTCCAAGGACCCAGATTAAGCAGTTGGGCTCCTTCATTTCTCTACCTAGCTAGTCATCTACCAAGCTTGAGCTATTTGGACAGGAATCATTCTCTATTCTACAACAAGAAATTTAAACATGGCATGGTCCAGATTAGACTGTTGGGCCATCCATCAAGTATGATTAGCCTTAGTATTTGTAGACTATGATACTGCAAAAAGCTAGTAGTGGCATTTTGACTGGCCACTTTCCTGGTCTTTAGTTTGGGGTTCATTTTCACTTATTCCTTTGACCCTTTGATTTTCTTGCCTTTTGATTATTCTTTTAAGGCATACCCTCTTTTCATTTTTTAATTTTCCTAGTTTGTACACAAAATATGGAACCTTTGCAGCCTGCAATGATGAACATATTTAGCCCTTCCACTGTCAATCATGAAAGATGAAACCTATTGGTATAGGAACCTAACAGTGGCTCCACTTGGGGATGGCTTTTCCTGGAGGAAAGCCAAGAACAGTATGTCAGATGGCCTTATTTTCCTTTCCTTACAGTGAATCCTCTTTAGTATTGACACCTTTGATCTGAATCCTATGAGCTTGTATGTAGTGTCCTTTAACCTTATTTGTACAAGAATTACCACTTTGTGTCTTGCTGGCCTGTATCACTGTTTATCATTGGTTCTCTGTTCTGTAGACCTTCCTCAAATTTGTTTGTGGAGCTTTTCAATCATATATGTCACCTTTGATATAGTTTGCTGATCATTCTTCAAAATATGTTGTAGTTGTTCCTTTATCTATCTGTTGTAAAAGGAAAAATGCTGAAAATACACATATTTATGTACAATATGTGACTGTGCTATGCTCATGGATCATAATAGTGCTTGAGCATTCTCCCATTCACTGGGCCTTCATCATTATTTGAATCGTCCAGACTCTTTAGAAAAAATGTGTTATTGCCTTGCACAGCTTGAATTACAAATGGTCCTTTCCATAGAAAGTCAAATTTGCCATGTTTCCCTTTGTCTTCCCTCCTAGAGTCCCATTTTAATACTTTGTTTCCTATGAAAAAGTCTTCAGCTTTTGTTC
>APFE030718040.1:174766-187779 GCA_000404065.3 Pinus taeda
ATCTATTGTTGTCCTCGTGTGTTGCCCTAGGACCTATCCCTGTTCTCGCATTTCCTGATCAGCTCCATCCCAAAAATCGTAGCCCATCATTAAATCTATGGTTCAGTGTGGTGGACCTACGACTGCGTGGTATAGTTTTTGCGGTGACCTGTGGTTAATACGCTGAACCATCGCCGAAAACGTGCGTCGTGGACCTACTGTTCTATGCTGTGAACCTGCTAACAGTGCAGTAATCTCTGCGGGATATCTGCACCAAAAGAGTCGACAGTTAAAACCATTCTGACTGCTCAAAAGACATGACTGTGGTAGGGGGACGTAACAGTCCGTACGATATATATATATATATATATATTTATTAGATTATTAATATATAATTTATATATATATATTATATATATATATATATTATATATATATATATATATATATAATATTATATATATATATCTATATATATTATATATATATATTAATATATATTTATTATATATATATATATTATTAAGCTGGCAGATAAATACACGCCCCCACCAAACTCGCTCAATGTCAACAATGACAATGGTGGATTTCCAAAAAAAAAAATTTGGACGTGGAGCATAAGATAAATAACAACCGCGATGAGGTCAGTAAAAGATTAGAGGAATTGCATATCAAGCTTGAGAGGTAGGCTAACGATATCAAAAAACAGGCTGACAAAATCAAAAATCTTCAGGATACGACAAATCGAATAGAAATAAAGATGGAAAATCAACATGTCCAAACAGAAATAGAAATCAAATAGGCCTTAACAATGTTGAAACTTCTGTGTAAAAAGGCGAATTGTACACCTGCACAACTGCTAAAAGAAAATGAAGAGAATTGAGAGCACATCTCATCAGATTCAACAAAGTCAACAGACTCTCATGAAAAAGTTGAATACCCAAAAAAATCAATGACACCCCACCAAGAAGTGAGTAATGTAACTCTTACAAACAAGCAAATCTGGGATACCTTTACCAATCAAGACCCCTTTTTCTCTCAACCATTAGAAACATACCAACGAAGGGAAAAAGTCAAGATGCCTAAATTCGATGGAAATGAAAAAAACAATGTTGTGTGGATAAATAAAGCAGAAGAATACTTTGAGATATATGACATCAATGACGATGACGAAAAGCTCAGGCATGCATCCATGAAAATGGAAGGGGAAGCATATAATTGGTATATGTGGTGGAAAAAGACAACACACATCATTAGCTAGAGAAAATTTAAGGATGCATTCTTTAAAAGATTCCAAGGTGTAAAGGAAGAAGAGTTCTTTTCAAAACTCATCAAATTACGACAAAAAGGAAGTGTGGACAAACACACTCAAGAATGGGAGACCTTAGTAACACAAGTACCTGGGTTATCAGAATCTCGTCTAATTCAGTCATACGTCTCGGGACTCAAAACCCATTTACAAGTAGAACTTGAGATGCATGACATTACATCAATAGAAGTAGCAAGACGAAAAGAAAAAACAGCCGAAAAGAAATTTGAACCAATATTTTGGTCAAAATCAAAAAAAACATATTCAAAACGAAGAATACCCCAATATGTGGACTCAAATAATACAAGATATGTTCCACCACATCGTCGTGAAGATGAAAAATCTAATGTGAAAATGCAAAGGATAAAAGAGGGTAAATGCAAACACTGTGGTGAAAAGTGGGACCCCAAACATAGGTGTGCTAAAGGAAAAGAACCAAAGAACCTATATAATTGTGAAGCAACCAAAGATTCAAATAGTGAAGAGTCTGAAATAGAAGAAACAGAAGATACCCCAGAATTCTCACCAGAATTAGATGACAGAAGTATTCCGCAAGTGTCATTATCAACTATGACAGGTATATCACAACCTCAGACCTTAAACTTAAAAGGACACATAAAGAAGAACAACGTAGTGGTTCTCATCGACACTGGTAGCACACACAATTTTTTAGATGCAACCGTGGCAAAGAGACTCAATATTTTTTCATTTCCCTTACCAAACATGAAAGTTATCGTAGCTAACAGTAAGAAGATTGAAAAGGTGGGGAAATGCCATAGGGTTAAATTGCAAATTCAAGACTTCAGTTTAGAATCTCCATTTTTCACGGTACCGTTAGGAGGAGTAGATTTAGTCTTAGGTATCCAGTGGTTACGAACTTTAGGTACTTATGCCGCCAACCACCAAGTACAATTTATAAAATTCAAATGGGGAGGTCAAAAGTACAAATTACACAGATTCCAAGCACAAGAAAATCAAGTTGTATCATCATCTCAGATGATGAAGATGATTCGAAAAGGAGCACCCGCTTATGTCGTACAACGTCACCAGTTAGAAATGTTATCTGCAAATATGACCAGTGAAGAGTCACCATAGATACAAGATCTAATTCGGAAGCATGAAAAAGTATTTCAAGACCTACCTATGAAGATGCCGCCTAATAGGGAAATTGAGCATACAATAGAAGTCAAGGCAAGATCAAACCCCATCAACATCAAGCCATACCGATATCCACATCACCAAAAAACGGAAATTGAGAGATTAATCCAAGACCTTTTAAAGTGTGGGACCTTGATCATCTTGGAATATCTGATCAAGTGGAAGGAATTACCAAAGAAGACTCTTCTTGGGAGAATGAAGCATTTTTTCAACAACATATATCGTTACGTATGCTTTGAGGACAAAGCATTCTTTCCAGAGGAAGGCAATGTTATGTAAAATATTAGTTAATTTTAGGTTTATTATTTAAATTTTAGGTTTAGTTAGATGAAAGGGCACGATCATAAGATCATGCCCTTTCCCAAAGGGTGCCCATGGCGGTATATAAGCCAGGAACCCCATTGTAAAAAGTCATCATTTGTCAATTCATCTTTTTAATAAAATATTTATACATATAATTTTGTTTAACAAGAAGTTTTCACTTCACTTCATCAAATCCATTAATCAGTCAGACAAGGGTAAAATGGTAGAGGAGAAATATCCTGCACCAACAATAAGGTGATCATTAAAGGGTAAAAGATCTTCTCTTGATTCATCCACTCAAAGTAAATCTCAACAAGTGAGAAGAAGAAGAGAAACCAAGCTGACAGTGATGGAGGAGAACCCATAGGTATTATTTCAAAGGTAGTTGTTGAGTTATCTTAGAAGGACATTCTTGAGATAAGGGTTAAAAAGATGAAAAATTCTAGAACAAGTGAAAAGGGTGACATAGAAAAATCTTCTGAAAAAAGGGATAAACATACACAGAAAGGAGAAGTCGCAGAGTCCATGTGAAAGACCAAAAGGAAGAAGATGATATTGTTTCAAGACAATATCCTCACTCCTAACAACAAATCTAGTGATTCATCAGAACCTACACAATGAACTACTAGGAGCATGGCACAATAGGTAATGGCCACTCATACCCCTTCTCTTCCAGAAAATCCAATAGATGTCTCTGCTTCACCTAAAAAGGAACATGTATGGGTTGAAACGCTTAGTGAAACAGAGGAATTAGTTACATAAACCTTGAAAGAATTAAGGATAGAAGTTAAGGCTAGTGAAAAATAAGTTGAGGCTAGTAAAGAAAACATTAAGCATGAAACAATTGAACCTGCTAGTTTTCTAACTAGTCATAAGATGGTAATTGAGAGACTTCATAGGGAAAATGAAAAACTAAAGGAAAAATTGAAAGAGTATAAGGTTTTGGACAGGTACATCAAGAAATAAAATGAGAAATTAAAGGATAATAGTCAGAGGTTGCAAGATGAGTACGATGAGGTCTCCAGCAAGCTTAAGAAGGTTTTTCGCCTCATACACTATACCAAGGTTATTAAAAGGGAACTCAAAGAATAGGCTTCAGGTGTGAATATCTTAGATCCAAACAACTGATGTTCAAGCAAGTTGTAAGAAGACCCCATTTTTGAAATTTTGAGGAATGGTTCAACACTTTTTGCATGAGGACATGCAATGAATTAGGAATGGGGGAATTTTGGGTCTCCTTTTTTATGCCTATAATACCTTATATTTTCCTCTATTTTTGACCAAATTTACCTCAAACCTATTCACCACTTTCCTATCTTCTTCAGGAACATAACTTTTAGCATCCCTATGTATCTATGAGGTAATTTATATTCAAATCTTGATTTCTATGATTTATTGTTAGTAGGAATGCAATAATTGATTCTTTATACAATCTAATTATTTGGATTGACTAAAATAGGTCTTAAGACCCTGTTCTTTCTCATTTGGCACTAGTATTATCCATCTGGTACCAATGTTGCTCATATGATACCCATGTTCTCATTCATCCAGGACTTGTGCTCGTCTAGTACCTTTATACATGTGTTCATTCATTGCATGTGTTCATTCATTGCATGTGTTCATCAGGAATCAATATCATCCATCCGGTATTGGTTGTGTTCGCTCGGTACCTGCATTTGTCTTGCACTGACTATGTTCATCCAGTACCAGAACCGAATTTTCAACATTAACAGTTTGATTGAGCTACTTCAATGAGACCAAGGGAACTAATGGTCAAATCATTACCTTTTTAAGGAAAATCGAGATAGGCTTCATCCTCATGCACTGCGTGTCATGAGGATGAAGCCAAATGAAGGAAAGAAAATTGTAATATTTTTGTAATGATTTGATAATATATTTTAAGCTTTGGATGTAATGGATATTCTTTTATAATAGAATGCTTGTAGATGATAGGTGTTAGTTACATAATACATATAGAGAGATACATATAGTTAGTTAGAGAGAATTACAGATATGCAGAGTTTTAAACAATATTGTTATGCTAGAGATTTAATTGAACAATTAAGTTTTGAAATATTTTATTTTGAAATCAATGGTATGAGAAGCAATTGATGAGTTAGTTGTGTTAATATATTCTTTATTTATCTAAATTTTTCAGCTTTCCCTGGTAGCTCGGCAAGGGCCCATTGAAGCCATCAAGGCAAGTTTTTATTACAGTTATTGTGAATTCAGTTTGGTTTATTTGTGAAGATAGACTTAGTGTTATAATTCAATTTCAAAGTATTTGATATGATTCCAGTTTTGATTCTATGCAAGTAATATGTTTGAGAGTGTGTGATACAAATATGGAGATATTAGTTTCTGAGTAATAATTCATTGGTTTTATGAATGCAAACTTTATTTCTCAAGATGTATGTTTAATTGTTGATTTCTATTTTGAAGAACATGAAAAGTTAAGATAAAATATCTCACCGTTCACCTACTTGTGATGTTAAGTGAAGACCCGTGTTACACCTAACATTTCCTGTATAAGAATGTATATCTTTCTTCAGAACTAATTAAATTATGAATGATTGTTTTTCTCGATTGCAATGAGTTGATTTTAGCCAATTGCTACAAGAAAACAAAGTTGAATCCATCTTTTTATTTCATGAGCTTGTAAATGGACAGACTCATTACCTGAGAAAGAACCTTTAGATCACATGCTTGTTGAAGATTTTATTTATGATTTTTTCTTTATTATCTTTAATTTGTGTGAGGAAGTTACATTGAAACTTGTAAAATGGAGTATTGGTTTTGAGTGCTTCTTATCTAAGCTATACTCATCAGACATAGGAACTTATCTGTTATCAACACATATAGTGCATCAGCTCTAATGATTATGATTCCCTAGTTAATAATTTAATTTGTGGCGATATATAATTAATATTGTTGGAAATAATACTGAGAGGGGGGTGAATACGTATTATCAAACTCTTTTCAATTTATACAAATATTTGCATATGAAACTTGTGTATACCTTCCAAACATATAATTTAATATATTCTTCAGATGTGGATCATTAATCTGTGTGTCAGAAACATATAACAGTAAATAGGAACAACAAAAATAGAGCAACAGTCACACCAAAGAACACAAGATATAAGGTGGAAACCCAATGTGGGTGAAAACTACCTGCTGTAATATTTCTCTATCTTCTTTCAATTAGAAACTTCTTTTTACAATGATTTTGTACTGGTGCAGTCTTATACCAGCACGCAGGCTTCAACCTGCAGAAGGCTACAACCTTCTCTTTTCTTCCAAGGACCTCGTTTCATAAATTTTCAGACTGGATCCATGAATATCAATTAAACATCAAATAGATCTGAAATCAACCAACTTCCTCGTACAAATATTGAATCAATAACTTCTCAATACACAGCAACTAGACCCCAATTCAGAACCCTGAACTCAGCAGTAATAAGCAAAAGCGGCTAAAAATATTTCAAGAAAAGTCCGCAACTTCACCAAAAGTAACTTGTGCACGTCTCTGCGCCCACACTGTGTCGGTCCTGTGAATTTTGCACCTGCGTTGTGCAGAACCTGCGAACCTACACACATGCGGCTTGTCTGACCTGTGGTTCTCCGCACCTGCACCTTGCCTGCCCTACAGCACTCCGCACCTGTGCTTTTTCTGGCCTGCGGGTCTCCGCACCTGCGCCTTGTCTGCACCTATAGTCCTGCGGGTATAGACAATTTTTTAGACTTCACGCATACCCCAAACTATCAGATCTACAGATCTGATCATGCGCCAAGGAGATATTGACCCATTAGTAGATCCATCTTATAATGCTCAGGTTTCTCCTTGATTCAGATCCAGCTATCACTCACCAACCGATCACCAGAATTTCAGATCTTTCTCTTAAGATTTTCAACACATGAGTGCCCAGCCAATTAATCTCTTTTCCTTTTTATAGACAAGCCCTTACACACACCATGGACTAAAACCATAGAAACCCAATACAAGGGACCCAAAACCTGGGTTCAATACTTTAGAAGCAAAACCACGAACCAAAACCATAGGATCAAAAACGTCGGACAAATACCATGGATCATTCATAAGATTTCCCATGTGCGCGCATTTTCCTCTACATGAAAGTGTGTGTACTTTACGACCGCACTTTTTTTTCGGTACACCTGCGAACATGTCCACACCTTTTGTTCTGAGCGCCTGCAGAACCTGCCAATGACTGCATCTTTGTGAACAAGAACATGCGAACCTACCATTTTCTACCAGAACTTGTGACCTGCTACTTGAGTGCGTTGCCATCAAGGACAACACTTATGTCATCGAGCCAAACCTGTGTCATAATGCCAATAATCTCCCCCTTTGGACTTGATGGCAACCCAAAGTCACTCAAGGTCTTTCCTCCCCCTTTGACATCAAGGGCAAAGGGTTATGCTCCCCCCGAATGAATGTTGAAATCTCTGCTCAAGCTCCCCCTGAAAAATAGGCAAGATCTGCAAGAAGATGTTCTACAAAAGAAATGTGACTTTACATATCATAACTGACCTTTCTATCACCAAAGACTCATACGTACAACTCCCAACTGAGTGGGGATACATGACATAATAAGCACATTACATTATCCATCCCAACATAGTGGGGCAACCAAGATAGGTCGTTACATGACCTTAACAAAAGAAATATAAGACATAGAGACAAAACATCAGCAACTTCTTAGCAATCATAATTCAGATCAGACTCCATGTTCTCATTCTACACTTTCTCCTCTTGAAATGAAAACAATTGAAGAATGGAACCAAGATCTTCTATGATAATGCCAACAATGTGTTATTAGAAGAATATATGCTCCCCCTGAACCTGTGCCAAATGGTCTTTGACAGACCCATGTCGGACTCTTCTCATCCTTGCTTTTATGAATGTACCCACATAAACCAACATATGTACGCATCTACCCCATATGAAACCTGCGTACAACAATCTCTGAAATAGACAAGATTCAACAGCAAGATGATGCATCAACAACCCCCAGCTTTTGTCTGAGGTATTCAAAAGTCTCCCTGAGCAGTGGTTTGGTGAGGATATCAGCAACTTGTTCCTTAGAGGGAATGTACTCCAATTTGACCTTTTGTTCAAGCACTTGTTCTTGGAGAAAATGATACTTGATCGGTATGTGCTTAGTCTTTGAATGCATGATAGGATTCTTTGAAATGTTGATTGCACTTGTATTATCAAAAAAAATAGAGATAGGTGGAGTACAAGTGATTTGAAGATCTTGCAATGTTTGCATCATCCAAAGGAGTTGTGTGCAGCAAGATGTAGCAGCTACATAATCTGCTTCAACTGTAGATAATGCAGTAGAGCTTTGTTTCTTGTTGAACCAAGATACTAATCTAGGACCCATGAAGAATGCACCACCACTAGTGCTCTTCCTGTCATCCACGCTTCCTGCCCAATCCGCATCTGTGTATGCATGAAGTGTGAGATCTGTACCTCTAGGATACCATAAGCCATAGTTTTGAGTTCCTTGAAGATACTTGAAAATTATCTTAACTGCCTGAAGATGAGTTTCCTTTGGATTTTCCTGAAACCTTCCAACTATTCCCACTGCATGCATAATGTTTGGTCAGGTACCAGTTAGATAAAGCAGACTACCAATCATGGATCTATAGGTTGGTTGATGAACTGCTGTTGATTCATCATTTGCGCTGAGGCTGCATCCTGTCACCATAGGGGTACATACTGGTTTCGAATCCTCCATCGCATATTTCTTCAAGATCTGCTTGAGATATTTGGTTTGTGATAGAAAAATGCCATCTTTGTTTTGTTGGACTTGTAAACCAAGAAAATATGTGAGCTCACCAAGAATGGACATTTCGAACTCTTTCTGCATCACCAAGGCAAACTTTTGACTCATGTCTTCTTCATTGCTACCAAATATGATATCATCAACATACACAACAAGTATCAGCAACTTATTATTGTCAATTTTTATATACAGATTGTTATCAGTTGATTCTTTTATAAAACCTTGTTGATGGAGGTATTTATCCAACCGATGATACCATGCCCTTGGAGCCTGTTTAAGGCCATAGAGAGCCTTTTTGAGCCTGCATACAAGTTTTGGATCATTTCCAAGAATAAACCCATCTGGTTGTTCAATATATACTTCTTCATTTAAGTATCCATTCATAAAGGCATATTTTACATCCATTTGAAATACTTTGAACTTCTGAAAGCTAGAGAGAGCAAGGAACATTCTTATAGCCTCAAGTCTGGAAACTGGAGAAAAATTTTCTTCAAAGTCTATGCCTTCTTGTTGCGCATATCCTTTACAAACAAGTCTTGCATTATTTCTAACCACATCCCCATTTTCATTCAGCTTATTTTTGAAAATCCATTTTGTCCCTATGACATTCTTGTCTTTTGGTCTAGGAACCAACTCCCAAGTGTTATTCTTTTCAATATGCTCGATTTCTTCCTCCATGGACTTGACCCAACATTCATCTTTGCAAACCTCTCTTACATTTTGTGGTTCAATGGAGGAGAGCAGTGCTAGATACCTTGAAGCTTCTGAAATGGTTCTTCTTGTTTGCATGCCTACCTCTTTCTGCCCCAAAATTTGAGATTCAGGATGATTCTTCTGAACATATCTGGATGGAGTCTTTTCTTCTATCCTTATTTGTTCTTCTGGTTCCTCATGGGTTTCTTCTTCCTCATGAATCTGATTTGATGTTGATGGATAGTCTTCTTCGAAATATTTAGATTTTACCTGTCTAGGAGTGTTTCCTTCTTCATCAACCACTCTATCAATGCTTTCAACAATTTTACCAAGTCTTTTGTTGTAACATTTGTAAGCTTTGTTGTGGGGAGAGTAGCCAAGTAGAATTCCTTCATCTGATCTAGGTTCAAATTTGCCAAGATTTTCATCAGTCCTTTTAATGTAGCATTTGCTTCCAAAGGCTTTGAAGTATTTTACCGTGGGAGTCTTATTGTACCAAAGTTCATGAGGAGTCTGAGTGTTGTTTACCTGGGCGTTTATTTTGTTGACAATAGTAACAGCGGCAAATGCGGCTTCACCCCATAAGGTTGCGGAGTTCCAGACTCATCAAGCATAGCATGGGCCATTTGTTGAACCGTTCTGTTCATCCTTTCCATTACTCCATTTTGCTGAGGAGTCCTTGCAAAAGAAAATTCCCTTCTAATTCCATGTTCTTCACAAAAATAGAAAAATTCATCTGAGGTAAATTCCCCTCCTCGATCAGATCTGAGGTATTTGATTCTGCGATCTGATTGGTTTTCAACCAAAGCTTTGAATGACTTGAACTTTTCGAAAGCTTCATCTTTATATTTCATGAGTCCTATCCAACACATCCTTGAAAAATCATCAATGAACAATATGAAATACTCTTCTCCTCGAGGTGACATCTTCCTATTTGGACCACATATATCAGTGTGGACAAGTTCAAGTGGCCTGCTAGCTGATCCTTCCTTCTCAGGGAAATTAGTTCTGGTTTTCTTACCAAATTGACATGATTTTCATATTGTATTGTCTGGAATTCTGATGTCAGGAATACCACGAACTGCATGATATTTGCATTCTTTCCTTATCTGAGAGAAGCTAAGATGCCCTAGTCTTATGTGCCATAGCCAGTGTTCATCATTCTTGCTTAAGTAGCATTGTTTATGTTCTCCCTTTAGTACATATAAGTTATTTGGATTTCTTATGCCTCTGATCATTGTTTTTCCTGTATCAAGCTCACGAACAATACATCCATTTGATCGAAATATTACCTCAGTTCCTTTATCACACATTTGACTGACACTCAATAGATTATGCTTTAAGCCATCAACATACATCACATTTCCAGCCTTGACCTTTTCTTTCAAACGAACAAAGCCTTTACCTTTCATGAATGTCGGGGTGTCATTTCCAAATGAGACCTTCTTTTCCTTTTCTAAGGCACTATATGACTGAAGTTTTTCTTTATTACCTGTCATATGTTTCGAGCATCCACTGTTGATGTACCATTGATTTTCCTGTCCTTCCGAATATAAGGCTATCCCGCATCTTTCTGGTTGTGTTTATTTATTTTTCCATGTTTTGGAACTTAATGCATATTTCTCCTTCTGAGCTGTTTGTCGAAACTTGCTTCTGCATTCAGAATCTTCATGACCGAAGTTGTTACAGATAGAACATTCTATTTCATTTTCAAGAGCAGAGAAGTTATTGTAGGTTCTTGTCATGATTCTTGACATACTCCTTTGTTTTTTAGCTTTCTTAGTCATGATGGTCTTGTAGGAAACACATTGAGCAGCTTTGTGACCAAAGTTATGACAAGAGAAACATTGTACATTAAAGAAATTCCTACGACTATCAAATCTACCAGCCATATAATTGTAATTTCCATCCATTCTTGAGATAAATTGAGAACGATTTACCTATGATCGGTTGAGGCTTCTGCTCATCCCTGAAGTGGATTGCCCCCGATTTACTTGATGATATTTGATCATTCTTGAAGAAAATTGTCCATGATTTACCTGGTGATCTGCATTATGCTTTTGCTGTCGATTGTCAACTTATTCATTTTTCCTTGCTGCATCAAGATAACTTTTGGAGGTGGATGGCTTCTGCGCTTACTTCTGAGCTTAAGATGCTTCTTCGGAATATTTGAGACCTATCTTGATTAGAGGAGAACGCTGCACTTTGATAACCTCATCTAAAGTTTCATATCCTTCAGCAAATCTGAGATTAAGGGCGTTTGTTTTCTCAATTTCTTTTCTAAGTCCCAAAATTTCACATTCTAACTCTTCATTGTGTTTATCTTTTTCAGCAAGTTGGAATGTTAGAGTATCTATAATCATATTCCTTTCTTCTAAACAAACTTTAAGTTTAGAAATTTCTTCATAAAGACCTTATTCATTTATAGCATCCAAGAAATCATCATCTTCAAAATCCATCAAAAGTCTATCATCATTACCTTGTTCATCGTCATCACTATTTGACGATCCATCATTGTCTTCATGTGTGTAATAGCTCTTCTTATTCTATCTTTTGTTCCATCTAACAGGTTCCTTACCTTTTTCTAGTTTATCTTTGTGTGGACATTTTGCAGCATAATGACCAACCCTTCCACAAGCAAAGCATTTGAAAGGCAGCTTACCTCTGAATCTTCCCGTTCCCCGTTGAAGGTTCTTGAAAAAATTTGATTCTTCCTCTTCTTCAGACATATGTCCTGACTCATAGTAATCTCCTTTTCCTGAAGCCTTGAAAGCAGCTTCTCTCCTGTCTGATGGTCCTCCTTTTCTCATTTTGTAAGCAGTTAGAATTTTGTGCAGCTGTGACATGGTAAGATTCTGTAGATTCTACTTTTCTTCTATGGCAGATACTTTTGACTCAAACTTAGGAGACAAAGATATTAGAACCTTTTCAACCAAAACAACTTCTTTTATTTCTTCACCCAAGTTTTTCATACAATTTACGATCTCATCTATACGTAGGAAATAGCTAGCCACACTTTCATCATTATGCATTCTGAGGCTTTCATATTGAATTCTAAGAGTTTGTAATTTTGCTCGTTTTACCTGTTCATCTCCTTCATAGCTCAGAACAATATTGTCCCATATCTCTTTTGCACTTTTGAGTTGCATAACCTTAACGAATACTGATTGAGATAGGCTTCCCAAAAGAGTGTTGACCGCTTTTGCATTTGTTTCATATTGCTTCTTACCAGCTGCATCTGTAGGAGTTGTTGATGGAAATGTGTATCCTGTTTACACAATATCCCAAAATTTTGTACCAAGAGATTGTAGATAGGCAGTAATTCTTACCTTCCAATAGACGAAGTTGCTCCCATCAAAAATCAGTGGTCTGATAGATGCTTCGCTTTCGTAGTTTCTCATGATGATTGATCTTCCTTCAAACGATCAAGCTCTTCTTGAAGTACTTTCTCTGGTACCAATTGTTGGAAATAATACTGAGAGGGGGGCTAAATCAATATTATCAAACTCTTTTCAATTTATACAAATATTTGCAGATGAAACTTGCATATACCTTCCAAACTTATAACTTAATATATTCTTCAGATGTGGATCATTAATCTGTGTGTCAGAACCATATAACAGTAAACAGGAACAACAAAAATAGAGCAACAGTCACACCAAAGAGCACAAGATATAAGGTGGAAACCCAATGTGGGTGAAAACCACCTACTGCAATATGTCTCTATCTTCTTTCAATTAGAAACTTCTTTTTACAAT